>CAUYON010043846.1:0-23045 GCA_963573935.1 Arctocebus calabarensis
TAAGGGGGGTGGGGTCTTGGGGTCTTGGTGTGTGCCACACCTTTTGGGGGCAAAACACAATTGTAAGAGGGTCTTTTCCTAACAAATGCAACCAGTGTAACATGGTTTCTTGTACCCTCAATGAATCCCCAACAATAAAAATAAATAAATAAATAAATAAATGTAGAATACTCTCAAACAAGAAGAAACATTTTCACATTAAATTTTTAAAAAGTAGATCCCCTTTATAGGGAGATCAGACGCTTGATCTCTATAGTGTAGTGAGTAGGGAATACAAAGAAATTTAGTATATAGTCCTTGCCTTCTATTTTAACCATAATTCTAATTGGAAAAATTGAATGTTAGCAAATGAAAAATTAAAGAGCCAAATTTAAGGATATATTTAAGTATAACACCAATGTAAGGATTGTTTTAAGGCAATAAGTGAGTGCTTGGTCAATATGCTGTGCACATTACATGTGTTATAGTGTTTCCAGGGATGAAGCACTTACTGTAGGCTGGAATGGTCTTGCCTAATTTGAGTAGAAAAATAACAACTTGTTCTTATAGCCAGACCGGAGAGTCACCCCATGTTATATGATGCCGAAGAACAGAAAATCAATGTACTTAGACTCCAGGCTAGCAAGTGAATATATGACATTGACTTTTTGAGGGGGGAGAGAGGAGGGTACATTAGATATCTAGATCACGATTAAATATCCAATTTAATTATTCTAAGATGTCAAGGTTATTTAAAAAGTGATTAATATTAAAGATGGAAAATTAGGTATTCCTTGCAAATTTATTGATTGCAAACAATAAAAATTGATCCTGTCTAACTTAGCAGAAAAGGAATTTGTAGAAAGGATATTGGGTAGCTCAGAGAATGAACAAGAATTCTCAAGAATAGGGCCTGGAGAATAAACAGGAGCCAAGGGAACCAGGGCTGTCAACCAGTGGGGTGGTTAGATCTCTGAGCATGGAGCTTTTCCCACTAAACACTCACCACTGCTGGGCTGGGCGTTTGGTTGCTCTGCCATTGCTTTGAGGACTAGGTGATGTTACCTGAGCCTTTCATTCCTCCCTCAAGTTTTACAGTCCAGAAGAGGAGATTCTGATTAGCTAATTCTGTGTCATTGGCTTGTACCCTACTTGTTAGAGACTTGAGAGAGGAAGAACAACCTTTTTCTGCTTCCTGGACATCTATGACTATAGACATTTACTTAAACAATAATGGAAATGCCTTGATCAGAGAGAGGTAGTGTGTGAGAGGAAGATGTTTATAATGAGAGGCCATGATTGATTGGAATTCTAACAAGTACTGCAAAGGGCATTGTTATTTTTGGTTCATATATACATGTAAAATGTCTGCTGACTCTGCTATGCGGCATAAAGTTGGGGAACTAGTGCCTTCTACCAAGGACACACAATAGTGCATTGTGTTGCCCTATTTAGGGGATGGCTTTTGAAGGCTGGTCAGCAGAACATGATGAGATACCACTGCATATAGGCTCATATGTCTATTTCTCAGCTGTGTGACTTGTAAGAAACCACCTAAATTTTCTGAGCCTCATTCTGTTCTTCTTTAAGATTGCAGGTTTATAATGTGAATATTAAATGAGGTGATAAGTATGAAAAAGGTTTAGAAACTGGAAACTGCTACAAAATATAGAAATAATGATTAAGCAAGTGAAATATTTCTGTATTTTCTAAGGATACCATAAACATATATTCCCAAGATCTCAAAATGGTAGCTCAAATTGTCTTCAGAATTTGATTACACTTTCTCAAATGTCTCTGAATTTGAGATATTAGGGCAAATCTCACTAGTTGGTGAGTTCCACTACTTGATTTTGTATGCCGTTTAGAAGAATACTTTTTAAACCTTTCTCCAGCTATTCCGCGAAGGCAGTTGGAGAATTGGCACTGTATTCTTCAGAGGACCCATAAAAATAATTATTTGGAACAAGACTCAGAATGGAAATAAAAGGAGGCATTTGGGGGCAAGCTGATCTATTTCAAATACCATTCCTGAAAAAATGGGAATCTCTTCAGGAGCTTCCTCAGAACACTTCTCTGTGATTCTCATGGGAATATATTAAAATCACCTTCATGAAAGCCCTCCACTGTGTATTTTTTCCCTACTTCATATTTTTTACTTGATGTGGGTTATGAGAAGAAAATAGAAGTGCACTATATCACCATTTATATTTGTTCTTTGGATTGGACATGGTTATTTTTATTTGCAGCAGGTTTCAATTGTGCACTGGGGGTGCCTTTGTATGAAGGGGATGCCTCATATGAGGTTCTCCAAGAGCAGATGTGCCTTAACTGACAGCTTCAGAATGGCATTTTCTGTGTCAAGCAACTAGCACAAAGCTGGTTGTCAAGTGACATCAGCTTACTGAGCATGAGATGAGTGGTCGTCAATGCTTCATTTTATTTTTTTTTTTTGGCAGTGTATTTTTGTAGTGACCAGATGATTGAACTCTTTGTAGGGGCCCCACACATGATGAAATGAAACCCATTCCTGTCTATTCCTGGATGACAATGCTTACCCTGCGAGTTTTATCCCTAATAACAATGTGAAGAGACAGTGAGTTCCCCCTTTGTAAAGACCTGAAAAGTTCTGGGAACTGTAGCTTCCTAATTTTGATTTTTATTCTCACTACATAGTGAAAGTAATTCATAGAATTTAATGTCTAATTTGAGATATTTTAATTTTAGTTTCATCCATTAATTTGTCAAGACCAGGTTGAGAGAAACTTGAAAGCAAGTTCTGTCTGTCAGGAAAATCCTTTCAGGGCCTCATAAAGAAATCTGTCTTTATCACATAAATTTTTCCCTGAGCACTCGAACAGAGAGACTCATGACACAGGTGTGAGTATATTAGATGCAGCTTAACGCCTTTAAAACAATCAGCAATTTCTATGCCCCACAACAATTATTTGTGCAATGTTAAGAAACTCAGCTCTGTGCTTCTCAGATTGCCCATCTATAAAATTATAATGTTGAACTATTTGATCTTTATGTTTCCTGTCATATTCTTACATTTCTATTTCCTTACATTATTTTCTTAAAGACAATATTAGGTAATAAAAACAATGCTATCATTATCATGTATTCATTCTACTTTGTCTAACACTAACATTTTATTCTCAGACTTTGTTTTTGAAGACTTACAAACTAGTGAAATACAAATATTTGCAACTATTTGAAATTGTACGTGAACTTTATGGACACTCTGGACAAACACCCTTGTTTGGAAATTAACTGGATAACATGCATCTGTGTTGGGGGCAAAAACCCCAGACTAACCCTTTTTCTTAGATTTTGAATAGTTGTTCTAGTCTCTCCCTATCATCCCCTAAACCTCGCATGCACATTCTTTATGTCAATAACTTCAGAGGCAAATGCGTGTGTGTGTGCGCTATGTAGACACTTGGTATTTACCAAGTGAATTCAATAATGAACGAATAGGCAAATGACCTATTTCCCTATTAGCAGATGGTCTTTGATAGAATCAAATAAGAGCCATCTGAGCAAGGCGGTTCTTGGGAAAATAAAGCATTATCAGCTCTATCACAGATAGCCTTTTTATTCATAGGTGAAATATGTGTCACCGTGACAGTGTAATTCTTCCCTGCCATTACCATTGGTCTTCACTAGAACCATCAAAGGGCACATTTTAAAATGGGAAAGACAAGGAATTGTGTACACTTGATATCTGCATTTTTATAACTCCTGGCCTCTCTCACACCATCGCCAAAACCGATACAAGTCTCTGTGCCTAACTTTTTCAAAACAGCCGCTTGTGATGTGATTCAGGATCTGAGCTGTGGGAGATGGTCTGTATTAGAGTACCAGCCTATGTTTTTATACAGCAACGGGTCATATAGTGGTAGGAAATCTTTGTGGTGGGGTCCACGCAGAGTTGAAGGGCAGATGACAAAATCAAAACAGAACTCTTTGTTGTCTCCCCATACCCCTGTCATTTTAGGAAATTTCTTTTATCAGTTTGATCATGCTATTTTGTGGAGTTGTTTGGGCAAATCCCCACTGTGAGGAAGGCCCATTGACTTCCACCTAATAGGGTCATATTTATGTGCTGGAAGGGCTGCCGACTGGCTTCATTTCCCCAGGAAGTAACTCTTGGCTCGTTCTGGCAGGGATGTTATAAGCTCATAGGTCTTATCAAATCTGTGAAACCAAGTGTGATTTACAGTTGGAGTTGGGGCAAGGAAACATAGCAGTTGGATTCTAAAATCAGAAGCTTCCTCCCTGAAGAGGGAGAGGGAATTTGAGTTAGAAGTCAACAAATAAGACCTATTTCAACTTATCTTGAAAATTTCCAGACTTATTCATAAATTTGACAGAAGTGCTATCAGAAAGAAACACTTTGAAATGATAACAAGTAAATACTCAATGTGAGACCCAGAGATGTGAGCATCTTTCCAGCGGCTGGGCTTGGTGTGCAGAGCCACAGTGACAATAGATTGTGATGTCACGTACTCTCTTTTATGTTCTTCTAAAATGCCACTGGAAATGTGGGTGGGGAGGGAATTATTCACTCAAACATGTGCTTTGAATTTTTAAAATTAAAAAAGAAAATAGGAAAGGATAAGATAGGAAGTATAAAGGGTTTTTTAATGTGTTTTTTTCTGTAGGAAAATTTCAGGAGAACAAAATTGACATAAGTTCCATTTTGATTATTTTTCTGAGTAGTAAATGTTCGGGGAAATAGGAGGGATTTCTTTTCCCTTTGATAATTGATAATAATTGTCACATGCTCTAATTGCAAAAGTAAGTGGGAATGGGTGGAAAACAAGCAGAATTTTCCATGATTATTCTATTTGATAGTTTGACAGTATTAGAAAGAGATTGTTTAAATCACCTTGGGGTAGAATTTTTAAATCTCTAGAAAAAATGATAGATTTATCCTAATTGTTAAATACCATAAAACTTTACAAGTTTTCACTCTTCAGTGGGCCCATTGTTTAAAAAAATATGTCTACCAAAAAAAATTGAATAATAATTCATTTTCTTTAATTTACATACATATTTGGCCCTGCACATGTGTGGGAGATTGATTCCAGGATTCCTGTGGATACCAAAATGCAAGGGTCCTGCAGTACCTTATATAAAATGGGGTAATACAATTGACCTTCCATATTCAGGAGTTCAGCAGTTGGTTGAATTTGCTGATGGAGAAACCTGCAGCTACTGAGGGGGTGACTATACCGGTACTTGTCAGTCAGAGCTTCTGATTCAGCTTACAACGAGATAACCAGGAGAGCCACACTGAAAATAATTCCAGCATAAAGCAAAGACATTTATGTTTGCTAACCTGTGTGGCACTGTCAAGGGTAGCCGTGTGTGTGTGTGTGTGTGTATGTGTGTTCATTCATGCATGTGTTTGTGTCTTTTTGAAAAACCAAATAGAACGGAAAGAGCACCTTCATCATCTTTAAAGGATGTGTGACTTAAAATCCATGTTAGAATTCATCAAAAAGCTCAGCTAATATAGAAATAAGTAGTTTACTTCAAAGTAGTCTGACAAAGTATTTAAAAATTATGAATGAATAACTATAGTATAAGGCACTTTCAAGACAGCTGTCGAGGACAACTTTGTCTTCCCCAGTGGAGGATAGTTGTAACCAAGAAGGAACCAGGGAAAAAGCAAATGTAGTCTTCTTCTAGGAATGCATGACACTTTGGGCAAAAATAAGAATGAGAAGTCTGCTCTATGCAGAACAACAGAAAGGAATGATCTTCACCTGAGAATCTTTGGTCAGTATTTGGTTCTGAATGTTAAATAAAATACTTGGAAAAGGAGAGGGGAACTCAGTGCTTGATTGTATCCCTGAAGCTCTAATGTTCTTAATGCATAGCATCTACGCCATATATAGACTTTCCTGTGTCAAGAGAGTGTGTGCATATGTGTGTGTGTATTTATGCTGGGGTGTGATGGGGCCAGAAAAAGCCCGAGATTTCATTGCCACCTTAGGCCTGGTAGACAACAGATCTCTAGCATTGACTTTCATCCAATCTCAGCCTTTAAGGGTAAGAGGGTAAAGTTTTTCACTTTCTGGCATTTCTGTTTGCTGGCTTATTATTTGGACACAGAGTCTCGATCTGTTGTCTGGGCTAGAGTGAAGTGGTGTCATCGTAGCTTACTTACCTTCAAGTTCCTGAGCTCAAACGATCCTCTTGCTCCAGCCTCCTGAGGAGCTAGGACTACAGGTATATACCACTATGCCTAGTTTATGTTTTTCTTTTTAGAGGCAAGGTCTCACTAGGTTTCTCAGTCATCTTGGCCTCCAGTGATCCTCCTGCCTTGGCCTCCTAAAAGTACTGAAATTATAGGCATGAGCCACCCCCCGCCTTCTTTCTGACATTTTAATTTTTACTTCTTTAAGGACATTACCATATTTTTAAGTAGGTGCCACACACAGTACTTAATTTATGCATTTAAGTAAGCAGATCTGACAAAAACAATGAAAGCTGCATAAGGTTTACGTGGACCACTTACTGAACTTTGAAATTTGTGTGCACATTAAGTTGGAAGTTAGCTAATTAACTCTATGCACATGCCCAGAAATAGACTCACTAATACTGTTTCTTGTCATCGAAAACGTCTTTATAGTACTTCAGATGATATACCCAGGTCAAAAAATACTGTGTATCATATTTTTAGTTTTCTAGTCTCACATTTTTTCATTTGTTTTTGGTACAATTTTATTATGCCTGAAGACATTTTATTACTGGTGGTTGTTAGCGTTGTAGGATAATAAGGTAGAATACTTGCTTTAATCCATACAATGCCTTTTTTGAAAAACTGGACATCAGTAAACTTTGCAGATGTAGGATTAGACGTTTGGCCTGTTGGATATATATAGAATCTTAGAACCTTTGAATAGAAATTATAATATATAGGCACAAACTACTGAGACAAAAACTTCACAAATCCAGGGACTCAATCAAGGCAAAAGGTAAGTCCAAGGGTGAGCAGTTCAGAATTGTAGGGAAGACTCTGCTCAACACCATCATTTGGGACCCAGGCTCCTTCAATCTTGTGGCTCCATTCTCCTCCAGGATGTTGTCCATGTCTTTTTAGTTACATTGAAGTCCAGCTGCCTCCACTGGAAAGGAAAAAGAGAAGTAGGCAAGGACAGCAAGCTTCACTTTCAAGATAATGGTGATGCAGAATTTGGCCACAACAGTTGTGCTCACATCTCATTAGTCAGAGTTCTGTCATATGAACAAGGTGATGGCTGACGGAAATCCCAAGACAGGCTTTTACTTCTCACTCTGTGTGGCTAGCAAATCCACAGAAACGACTAAATCATGTTGGATACCATGAAGAAATTCTTTAGGCTTTTGTGTGCCTTCATTTTTATTGATTTAATAAACGACTGATTAAAAAAAGCTAAAAAGTTAAGCTATGTAAGAAAATTAAAATCGCTTTTCCTTAATCTATGAATTGTGTGAATTAATGTGACTTTTTAGATGCTTACATATAATTCATAGGTTCTTTTTAGTGTTCATTTATTTCACAAAAATTAGAAGAGGTCCACTACAAAATTTGTCCTTATAACTAATGAATCTGAATTATCTTGATGACTGCAAAATAAAATGTCTTGATTATTTTATGAATGCTATTTATTGTACACCTCTTATGAGCTTGTTATGGCCCAAAGTACAAGGGAAGATAACAAAGCTGGGTAACTACATAGGTTTTGAAGGTCAATGTGAGAAAGGTTCTTGGCTCCAGATGACGTGAGACATTATAAAGCTGAATATGAAGGACTTTCTACTCTGATCTTCTTTGTAATACCACTGATTGTGGCATTCCCAAATCTTCAATTTAACCTACAAGAGAGAGAGAAGAGTAATATCTAATTGGAGAACTCTCAGCTCCTAATTAGTTTAATGTATTGTGATCACCCATTAAACGTCAGGTACCTTATACAGGTAAGGCACAACGTGATGGTGGAGAAGGCAGTTTCTACCTTTGTGTTAAGTTTATCTTCTACATCAATGACTTCTAATCATTAAACTTTAGACTATGGACATGTGTTTACTAAGTTTCCCATTGAGCAGCTATGACAGACACTATAACTATAAACATTCTGGCCCTCCAAATATTTTGGCGTTTTGGTGCTGAAATGGGGGCCTCTTAATCATTGGTCAAGTAACATGCTGATTCAAAAGCAGAGGCACTGAACTACAGGAAGCATTCCAAGTTCCCATCTGTGATTCTGAGGAGTACAGAGTGGATTTCATAGGTGCTTTTCTCAGAAACTTCCCACATGATTGTCAAGATTAGTCACTTTGGACAGTTACATTTTTGCATGTAATCTGGTTGTTTCAACTTAAAAAAAATCTATATCTTGCTTTGCATGACTGGTGATGGGTGTACCAGGTTTCACTGATGAGAACTTGAGGACTTCCAGGGTTTTTTGACTGTGCTAGCCTGCTACTGGCTTTCCCCATAACGTTACTCAGTTTGCTCAGTCTGGCACCATATTTAGGTTTAACTCTCAGGAGAATTCTAGTACTTAAATGTATTTTTTTCCTCATATTAAGTATCTAGAGTCTGTAGTTCTCTATAATCAACCTATCTTTTATTTTGAATTAATATTAAAAGCAATTTTAATTTCCTACTGTTACAAAGCATAGTATGTTATAAATGCATTTATGCATTCTTTTAAAAAAGGGACTCAGATTACCTGAGTTCCCCTCCCACTGTTGTTCAACATATATGCAAAATAAAAAACATTTAGTATCCATCAATCATTTGAGTCACTTCTTCCAACTAAAGAACTGATCGATTTAAGGACATTCACTTACTTCTCTGTGCAGGAAGATTGTGAACTTTTCATTGCATTTTAATTCATGTTTTTTCGCCTTTTATTGTCACATTACCTGTCAAATACGAATTTTGTATCCAAAGGTTCTTTTTCCTTATATAGCAATGTGAATATTTCCTTAGCTGTTTTCCTTCTCCATTCTTTCCACCCCTCCAAATGTGTATAAAAATGGCATTTTGACTTCCTTTGTTTTATAATAGATTGAATGTTAAACTGAGAGAAAATAAGGATGTTCTTTCTCAAGCCTCTTTTAGAGACCATTGGAAATATATAGAATACATTTGCTTGGCCTTAAACTGCCCAAATTTGAACATCATTCTGAAGTTCAAGCTGTCCCTGAGGACTGATGACATTTGATCTGAGTAACAACTAAAGTACTCAGTTGAGGTTGTTCTTTCTATACAGTTTCAAAGCTGGAAGCTCAGAAAATCCATTAAAGCCAGAGTTAGAGCTGAAATAAAGGTGATGACATAGCCATTTGAGGTGAGAAAGGTGAGCTTCTTCAGAGGGTTTTGAGCAGGTGCATAATGAAGACAATTTTGGAGCCCTGCCTCTGCAGCACTCCCAGCTGCCTGGCTCAGATCTGCCAGAGCAGCCCAAGGGTACAAGAAAGTGTGGTCCGATCAAACCCTTACAACACTCCCCATTCTTCCTCCATCCATTGTTGAAACAGTTCTTATATGCTGCTCTCATTTTGGGAGTCTAATTGAACTCTGCTAATAATGTAAGGACAAAGTTTTATTATGCCATTCAGAGAGGATGTTAAGTAACAATAGGAACTATTTTTTCTCTCCAGAGCATAGCGCAGACTGAGAGAAAAGTATTCCTTACCATTGTCAGGTAATGGAGAGAGATTGCTTCTACTCATAGCATCACAGCTGAAGTTACCTGTTCACATCTATTAGGACTCATTAAGCTGTGCTCTTTATTCCCTTGGCTCCCAGCCTCTGTGGCAGCTTTGGCTGAATAAGGTTTCTAACCATCCTCAACAATCTACAAGCTCCTTCAGGCCCCATATTCAGATTGTTCTAAGATGAGCATAGGGAAATTCTGTATTTTGTTTCTTCAGTCCAGTTGTGAACGGAATCGTCTGCCTTTGGGAGTTACTGTGGGTAGTCTTGTCACTCAGACTCAGAAACAGGCATGAAGTCTCTTCTGATTATGTTGCAGCTCCTTCATAGGAACTGTTCTGTTCCCTCATTTGCCTGCTAAAAACCCATAGTGATTCTTGTCTTGTTAAATATAATTCTGTTGCAATTACTGTCAAATATTAAATTAAAAGTAGTTAGCTCATTAACAGCTCCCCCCCCAAATCAATTAAAAAGTTTTATTTTTCAATATAACTATGGCTGGCATTTATGTAGGAACTCAGTTATCAACTGTGGAATCTAATTACAGTCATTTGGAATGCTCATGTTGTATATGGTCCTGGAATTCCTGGGGCATGGGAGGGTGAGGTAGTAAGAGCAGATGGGTGTGGTGCAAAAGCACCTTTGAGGCAGAGCCTAGGTCTGTGAGATCCAGCTGCAGGTGTAGGGTGCAAAGTCAAAGGCCACGGCTGTCTCCAGCCTCAGAGGGGTTCATGAGGATGTATGATGGGGGTTTTTCTGAAGGGGTGAGCAGAGCTTGGATCTGGGGAACACAGGAGCAGTTGAAACTTTAAAGAAGCAAATCAGGTGGGCAGTGACATTGAGCAATGAGTACACAGAAAAGAGGGACTGGAGCCACTGGCCAGATTGCAGCAGGATCAGTCTTAGAAGGAGCAGTACACAAGGCAAAGACTTTGAAAATAACAATAAAATAGCAATTCAATACAGTGCCCTCTTCTGTGCCTACCATAATATCTGATCCTTATAAAAACAGAATACAGATCACAGCACCATGCTGTTTACATTTATAACCGTTTCAGGGGCTTTCTAAACCAGTGTTTATTAATCTCAAAAGTGCAGTAATCACCCAGGGAGCCTGTTACAATGCAGATTCTGACTTGGTGGTCGTGGTTGGACATAAGCTCTCGTGTTTTCAACAAGCTCCCAAGTGATGCCTGGACATCACTTGGAGTAGCAGACAGAACTTGGGGTATCATCAAAAGTGCAAGGCTTCATTCACCTCATCTGCGTGCCAGCCACTCTCATCTCTTTCCCACCTGATGCGCTTTGTGATTTCTGCTTGCTGTACATGGAGCAACTCTCACCCAGCTTTCTGGCTCCTCCTTCCTGGTCTCAGCTTAAATGTCACCTCCCCAGCATTCATCTCTGACCACCAAATCCAAAGCAGTCCCCTCATTCTTAATTACTCTATTCAAGTAGCTTTTATTTCCAAATTCCATCACAGCTAGCTCTTAATCCATAACCATTTATTTATTTATTCCATTAATTCTTTAGATGTCCCCGTATAGATATAAACTCGCAGGAAGACAGGAACAATTACTGATATATTTCCTACTCTACCATTTATTAGGTTCTGCCTAGGTGCTCTACATTGTATTAAGT
The DNA here is from genome assembly GCA_963573935.1 of Arctocebus calabarensis. Taxonomy (NCBI): domain Eukaryota; kingdom Metazoa; phylum Chordata; class Mammalia; order Primates; family Lorisidae; genus Arctocebus; species Arctocebus calabarensis. Next base: position 11,345 of record CAUYON010043846.1, read on the forward strand.
GCTTTACATTCATCTCATTTATTTCTAGCATCAATTTTGTGACTTAGGTCTTTTTAATTACTGGGTTACAGACAAGATAAGATAATAGACATCCTTAAAAATACCAAACAGAGACTGCAAGCATTTGAGCAAAATAGAGATCCAGAAAAATGGTATTGCCTTTGCTGCCTCTCTCTTTGCTGGAGTTCTAGGTCCTGAGTGGAGATGTTCAAACTGGAATGACCGCATGGTACCCATGGAGACACCATTCAGGTGAGGATGAGACTTCCATCACATAGCTAGGCCAGTCTGATGATAAAGGTGATTGCTAAGTAATGAAGACAGAATAAAAAAGAAATTCAGTATGGAAGCTAAATGGAGTTGTCCACACTACCAGAACTACCACCAGCTGCTGTGTATTGTTCTTTAAACACAGACCCCATCCTTTAAGAATTAGATCAACCAAAATGATGGAGGAGAGATGTCTCATCCAGGGTAAAGGTGTTGATACCTCAGATGGACATTGGCTCCTCTGAACCACCTCTACCACCTGTAACCAGGGGCAGGAATGCTTGGCTAGGTTTGTCTTCTCCTTTCTGTAAGTACAAACTCTGTTACAAGTGCATTTTGACAGCACTTGGTGTCTGGGGTCCACATTCAGCTTTTTCATTGAAGACATGACACATGACATTTGTATCCCTCTTTTTTTTTTTTTTTTTTCTAAATCAGGGAGGGCAATTCAGGGTTGAAATTAAATACTAAGTATTGTTGGCCCTGGATGATCCCGAAAGGGGCCATCTGAGGTCACTTACATCATACTCTAGACATGTAAACATTTCATTTTTTATTGTGGATGGAAGAGAGAAATAGGAGAGTCTCGGTTCTGACTCTAAAGTTTCTCCAAATGCAGGCTCAGTGACTGACCCTCCTGGAAGGTAGGAGTGCCTGGGGCCTGCCGTGGGCTTGTTATTTTTGATGGATTACAGTCTAGCTGCAGGGCAGAAAGCTCCAACCCCCGGGGTCACAGTGTTGTAGCTTGCAAAGATGCGGAGGCTTGAAACATTTTATTGTTAACAGACATGAGAATTTCAGGCACTATCTTCATGTCCCTTCTTCTTCCTTCTTTTCCAGGTTCACCCGAGATATAAACCATCACTCCAAACTGCATTCCTGTCCTGCACCCCTGCACGAATACACTCAAGCTGGTTATGAAAATTGGTCTCTAATTGTTGGATATCAGCTTGACTAGCTTTGAATTAACAGCTAACACTGTATTCATTAATCTGAACAGGGAAGAGCAGGCAGACTATCACAACACGGCTCAGTTCAGCAGTCGTGCGGGGCAGGTGAGAGCCAAGGAGGCGCTTTCAAAGTGCAGCAGCCCATCTGCGTCAGCGTCAGTCCGCGAGGACGCGGAAGGCAGCCAGCCTCTGGGCCGCCCCGAGATGGATGGCAAACCTCAAAGTCCACCGTCCCACGGGCGTCCCTGCAATGATCGATGGTTATCTACAGCGATTAAACTTCAGAGCTTTTAAATGTCATTCTGGAATGGAATGCCAGCTCATAAACGTGTTGTTTAACATTTATCAAACATGTGGATGGCATGGGGTTTGCGGGCTGTGGAATCATTCTTTGGAGGAATAAGAAGAAAAGTTAGAGTTTTGGAAGTGGGAAAGCTATGTGAATAAAATTTGATATGATTCTAATGGATTCTCTTCAACACTGAAAAAAACTGAGGCGGCATCTTTTTGTGGACACTCTACATTTTTTTTAAGTGTTTAGACTCAGTGGGGTGTGGTGAGAAAAATGTACCCCACAACAAAGGGTTAGGAGAAGCGGTTTTAAGATATTGCTTTTATTTATGGTGATTTACTTTGAAGAAATCACAGTCTACCTGTATAACCTCCAATGTGTCACAGAATCACCTGGGGAGTTTAAAAACTATCAGTCCTAGGTGCTCGCCTATAGATCTGACCCAGTCAACCTGAGTAGGACGTGGCATATGTATAGTGGTGAAATCTCCCCAAGTGATGGATGTGCATAGTTAAGATGAAAAATCACTGGCTTAGATAATTTTTGAGGATTTTGAGCCCTGTATTTCCTTGGTTTATAATTTTTATGTAGATACTCCCAAAGAAGAGAACACTTATTAGTAAGAAAACTTTCCATCAGAACAACATATGCTGTTGAATGACAAAAAGAACAGTCAATATTTTCCTGCCACCAGTTGTATTTACACAGTCATGAAATCCTAGATTGACTAATCCTGGTGATTTTTACCAAATCCAAAGTTATAAGTATGAGGATTGGGTTTACTTAGACAGAGCAGGGTGGGCTTTATCAATACCAGCCTTTATAACAGGTAACTTGGAGCACAGTTACAAGAACATCAAAAAAATTGCTGATAAACTTTTAGTCCTCTTTCCTCCATTTCTCTTCTGTTTATTTATTTGCTCTGATTTGACTCAAGTGATGGCATAATATTGAAACTACTGTTTATAAAATTAACAAAGATCCATGAGGTAGCAAATGTAGTAGGGGCTCAAACTCTGCAGTATAGGCATAGTTAAAAAAAAAAAGATATACACACACACACATATATATATATATCTCCAGGCATTGTCCCCTAGTCTGCTTTCACAAGTCGCATGGATAATGTCCATAAAGATTCTTAGCTTTCTTCATGGCTCCCATAAATAACATCATCCTTGTGAAATGTAAGGCTAGTTTTTGAGATATGTTCCAGGCCTTGCATTCCAGTAAACCACTGACCAACTCAGACCACTGGCCTGTACAAAGTAACTGAGTCAACTGATCTTGTCACTTCCACCCAGGACTCAACACAAAAAGACAATTTTTGCATTCTTATCATTCTGCATGGAACCCAGGCAAACAGCAAAGCCAAGTAACTGCTTAGCTCAGGGGTCCTCAAACTTTTTAAACAGGGGGCCACTTCACTGTTCCTCAGACAGTTTGAGGACTGGACTATAGTTTTATAAAGAAACTATGAGCAAATTTCTACACACACAGCACATATCTTATTTTGAAGAAAAAAAAAATATAACGGGAACAAATACAACAACAGTATTTAAATTTAAAAAAAAAAAAAACAAGGTGCCCCCTATCTGCAAAAGCAAAAAAGACCTCTTAACTTCAGGAAAAAAAGTCCCCCTTAACAACTAAAAAAGGCCCTACTAACTGCAAAATTAAAAAAAAAAATTGACCTCCTAACTTCAAAAAAATATATAAATCCTAATTTATTCTTACCTTGGTCCTCAGGCAGCAGCAGGCTCTGCATAGGCAGGCTCATGACTCGGCTGATCACACTGAGACTGAGAGGAGGAGATGAGAGACAGAGGGAAGGACGGGAGTCCGAGAGTGGCTCACATTCCACACGTGCACTGCGGCATGGGACTAGTAGGCTGTTAAGCAGGACAGTCAACACTGGCAAAAACAACCAGAGGGCCGGATAAGTGTCCTCTGTGGGCAAAAACATCTTGGAAGGTCATAGTTTGAGGACCCCTGGCTTAGCTCTTTGTCTGCCACACTATCTTTAAAAACCTTTCCTTCTGGGTGGCGCTTGTGGCTCAAAGGAGTAGGGCGCCTGCCCCATATACCAGAGGTGGCAGGTTCAAACCTAACCCTAGCCAAAAACTGCAAAACAAAAACAAAAGCAAAAACCCTTCCTTCCAAATTCTCAGGGAGAGATTTGAGAACTTCCTTCTCTGTCCTCGCATGACAACTGGGATATTAACTCTCTCTCCACTGTAACCCACGCTGTCTCAGTATATTGACTTCCTCTTGAGCAGTGTGCAACAAACCTCCTTGGGCTTTAACAATGTCTTTAAGTGTTAAAAATGATTGTAAATGTCTGCTTCCTCTGTTTTCTTTGCCACCTACATTCCTACTTTGGAGCAGACAGTTAGTGCTGTAATTTTTACCTTACGGAAAGGATGAAGGAAAAACCCACACCAAGTCTAGGTCCTCAGACCAGGTCCCTGTAAGGTGATTGCGGGGGTGCCCCCCAATTAGCAAATTCTCCAAGGAAGGAAGGAAGTGAAGAGAAATGAAGAAGTGAGAACAGAGACTTACTGGGGTCAGAAGCAGGCTCTTGGGGTTTAGTTGTAGCAGGAGTGATGGGGAGGTGGTACAACCTAAGAAGGGTGGATGGGACACAGGAAGAGGTGAGCAAGCCCACTTTCCATATGGGGCCCACCACCATGAAAAAGCCCAGTGAGGGATGGCTCTGGGGCCCACGTCATAGAACTTGCCATCAAGTCTATGTCTCTGAGCAACAATAGGAATCACCAGACCCAAAGGGGTCACTTGGACAGAGTCATCGCAGTAATAATTGTGTAGGCTGATGGTAGAACGCTGGACCAGAGGAAGGACAGGCAGGTCAGAGCATTCTGATAAGAGTGACATGGCACTGGATAAACCATTCTTTTGTTGTGACACTACGTGAGCTCCAAGGAGGGAATGAACTGGAGTTGTGAGGTAGAGCAGGGGCCTCAATGATACAATGTTGCTCTTTAAACATTTTGAGGATATAAACCCTTGTGCTATATCCTTTTGATAGAAGTAAAAAATAAAATGAATCATGAAGTGCAGTTTGGCAAGTACAAACGAGTAAGGCAGTCAGAAATCTATAGACTATTGAAATGAATTTCCATTTAGAAAAAGTCTGCGTTGTGCTGCTTTAAATAAAAGCAGGTAGAGGAGGGCTAAGAGGTAATTCCATTTGTGAGAGACAAAGTCTACTCTATTTGCATGCAAAAGTGTAGGCGACTTTTTACTTTATTCATCACTCCATTAATCTAATTTCAAAAGGGAAAGCCCAGACTGAAAACAGAGGTTATTCACATTTCAAACTACCTCTGTAGGCATAATGAGTAAGCAAAGCATTCAACTGTTAGATTTTGTTGCTTCTTTTCAGCTGGAGACAAGTACAATGAAGGTCATGCTATTTAATCTTATCTATGGATAGGTATGTGCTGTTGGGGTTGAAGAAGGAATTATTTTGAAAAAAATGACAAATAACAGATCTTTTATGTACTGGGTATCAGTGTACAGTTTGGAATAACATGTTCAATGATATCTGTTTCCATCTTGTTTTAGTCTACAGAATGATTGACTGAATGAAAATTTCCTTGGTAAACTGTGAGAAGTAGCTGGAGTCACAGATACCAACACCATTCTGCAACATTGACAGAGGGTTTGGAACGACTGGAAATACTTCCACCCCAGGAATTTCCAGGACATCTGGTAAGTCAACAACATTATCACAAACACGATGGCCAACAATGTGAGTTTTTGCAGCAATATATTCATTTTCCAAATGTTCCAGCTGAGAAAGCCACACAGAACATTCCCACCATCTAGCAGATGGATAATGGGGAAGCCAATATTTTCTGTGGAAACCAAAGTTTCTTCTTCTAACATTAGATACTTTCAGCAGAGAGAACAAATAAGCATTTGTTTTTGTAGTTCATTCTCCCACTCTCCAAAAGAGAATGTATCATAGACTATTAACTTTAAAAAGCACATAAGAAAAATGGGTTGTTTTTGTTTTTTTCCTTGAAGTTACAGAACTAGGAGGCTGAGATCCAGAAGCATGGTGGTGAGAATGGTTTCAGCTTTCTTGTCTGACATGAGATGGAGGAGTTGGAGAAACTTTATGCCTTTGTTTATTATGATGATTATTATTTTCACTATTATTGTTGATTTGTGGGGTAAAATTTTTGAAGTATACGATTGGAAATGAATTTGCTCCTACCTATATTCAGATTCACTAAATCATAGGACAAGAAACTATGAATGTGGCTTGATTTTCATAGAAAACGAAACAAAATGAACAAGGTTCGGTTGCCACATTAATTTTATGGGAGTGAGAGGAGATGGCAATGAAAGATAAAATATGTTATCTGAGTAGTGTTGAGTTAATATCTATTCCATAGATTATACAAGTGGGTCAATTTATTCACCGTAAAGTATTTTACGTTCACTGGTCATTATCAAGAATTCAAGTACATGTTTAGTAAACTAATGCTTGTAACATACTTTAACGAGACTTGTTATAAACATGTTTTGTTTGTTTTTTGTTTTGATTTGTCTTTTAAAATATTTGCAGGAGCAAGTTGAAGCTCTTGTTTTCTAGAAATAACTGCGAAGAAGTGTTTTTACATCCCTGTTATCTGACTAAAACCCTTTGAAAAAAATAATTTTGATACTGCCATGCAAAAATACTGGCATGTAAAGTTACTCTTATTTTTAATAAGCTAGTTCACTTTCAATTAATATTAATTAAAGTCACTCTATACCTACTATGTACAAGACAATATGCTAGGCTCTGCTGGAGACACAAAAAATTTACATTGAATTCAATGGTGCAGACAGGCATGTTATTAATTATAGCTGCTTTCCTCTTTTTTTTTTTTTTTTTTTAAATGGATATTGGGTGGTGCCTGTAGGTCAAAGGAGTAGGGCGCTGGCCCCGTATACCAGAGGTGGTAGGTTCAAACCTGGCCCCGGCCAAAAAAAAAGGAACATCTTAGCTGAAACACCCCATTTGGTGGTTGCTAAGGAGTCTGGCTGTCTGAAGTCTCTCGAGTCCAGGGATGGCTAATAGGGTTTCCCTGGTAGATGGAGATGTGCTTATCCTAGAGTAGAGTTTGGTTGAAAATCAAGAGAATAAAAAACTTGTAAACAGTTCTTTAATGAAATAGACAAATAATTTTTCCTTATTCTTCAAAGATGCCCATGTTTTAATCCCACCCAAGAAGCTATGAATATATTGTCTTTCTTGGCAATGGCTTTTTCAGATGCTTAAGGATCTTGAAATGGAAAGATTATCCTGAATTACCTTAGTGAGGTCAATGTAATTGTGAGGGTTGTCAAAAGAAGAAAATACGAGGATCTGAAAAAGAAAAAACAAACAAACAAGTGACTATAGAAGCAGAGATTTGGTGATACAATTTGAGGATGCAGCAAGGCACCACAAAATGCAGGCAACTTGTAGAAGGTGGAAAAAGCAAGGAAACCAACTAACCCTCCCTTCGAGTCTCCAAAACAGGATGCAGCCCTGACAATGCCTCAACAAATGTGCTTTTGCCAAGTGTGACCTATGTCAGGCTTTGAACCTACAGGAGAGAATAGACTTGTGCTGTTTTAAGCCATTGTTTATGGTGATTTGTAACTTCAGGAATAGGACTCTAATGCAATCTGAAATTGTATTAGAATAAATGATTACTGTAAGTTCTTCTGGATGGAAAATGTGTGCCTAAATAAAGGATACTGTGGCACACCAAGAGTTAATCTTTCCCAACTAGGCCAGGGCTGTACCCTCAAAGACCAGTATCCGCTTTAGCCAAGAGGAACAGGGAACAAGGAGACTATTGCATAAAGATGCTTCTTTGTTTTCTGCAGTCACTTAATTTTTGCTCAGGCCTATATCCTTTTTAAAATAATTTGAGAAACCTTAGGATATGAACAAATATGGTATTCTCTTGAAAACTTGTAGACAGACCTGAACAGATCAAAAGTAATCCCAGAAAATGCTTAGCTGAATATTAATGTGTTACTAACTTCTGATTTTAATATGACCTTTTCCTACATCAAACATACCATCCCAGAGGACTAGAGATGACAATGACTTGGCAGATAATTTCTGATGTTTTGGGAAGTTCTTTGACATCTATGGTATTTGTTTCTTTAAAAAACCTCAGGAAGTTTCTACCTGATAGTGAATATCTTAGCAGATAGAGCGCAGAGAGAACAGAAACTGGGGGAAACCAGCAAATATAAAACTGAAATCATTTAACATGTAGAAAGGTAAAAATCATCAGGGGGAAGACAACCCCTAGGCTCTGAGTACTTTTTAAAATTGTTTTTTATTACATCATAACTTTGTACATTGATGCATTTATAGGGTTTAGGGTATTGCTTCAGTATACAATGTGAAATGCTTACATTGAACTAAGTAACACATCCATCACAATTATACTCATTTCTTAATAGTTTTGAAATGTACCATTGCATCAAGCACGTTAGGTGAGGTCTGCCTGAATACCTTTCCTTCTCCCATCCTATCCCCCATCCTCTTCCCTCTCTCTCCTCTTCCCTTCTACTTCCTGGACTATAGCTCTGAGTATTTTTCACAACTTTTGCACATTCCTATGTAATAAGCAGAGATAAGAACTGCAGTACCACATCTGGGTTCTGTTTTTATCAGGAATGAATATTGGTCTTGCCTCTGACTCACCTTTATTCTATAGGACAAAATGTCAACATATGTGATTGCTCCTGAGTTGAAGCCTCCTGAATGCCTGAGCCTGAAGTCACTTCTGAACTGCTCTTCGAGAACACATCTTCATTTTCTGGCTTCTTCTCATAGGAGATTGGCCCTCTGAATTATAGCCCTTACCCAACTGTATCATAATTGTTTATCTGCCAGCTTCCTCCAATAGACTGTGAACTCCTTAGAGAGACGATACAGGACAGGTGGCTCTAAGACCCATCATCTTGCCTTAGCCCTGGAGGTGTTGGTCTAGCGGCAGTGGAACCAGCAGGCTGGAGGGTTGGCAGGGGGGCCCTAGGAGACTCCAACTGCAGGGGAGACACCTGTGCCTTGGTGTCTCCTTCCTAGTGCCTGTCTGGCTGAAGGGGAAACCTTCCTTTTCTGTGGCTGCTCAATTTCATGGCCTGGTCAATTTCGTGTAAGTTCCCAAGGCCCAGAGTTCTGGCCCCCTGCTGCTAAATGCAAGGCTGGCTGTAACTTTAGAACAGCTGTTCTTCTGTGGATCACAACCCACAGGAACTGTATTAAGGGCTGCAGTATTAGGAAGATTGAGAACCACTGCTGTAGAAGACCTATACCCTAAAAGTAAACATTGAGCTTAGGCAAAACACCCCCCCTGCCACTCTATATACTCCTGAGCAGAGAAATACCCAGACACAGACTTCCCCGAGGGAGCAAGAGAGCTTGTTCCCCACCTGGGTTCTCTCTGCCAGGAGCATTGGTTTTTGTAGTTTTTGTATTCTTTGTGAATAAATCCTGTCTTACCACTGATCTGGTAAGTGGTAAGACACTGTGGTGCATGGATTCATTCTTCCAAACGTCAAGACCAAGAACCTGAAATACTGGCATCAGATTTGGTGAGCCAGCCAGGGGAGAAGACGAAGTTTTGGTATCAGTGAGACATGGCATCTCACTGAACTTTGAATTTCTGGCTCTAGGGAAGTGCCTTCACTCACAGAGTACTTCATACATGTGAATTTAAATTGTTAAGTGAGGAAGTCATTTTCTCTTTCAAGAGTTATTCAACATTTTCATCATCTTTGCAGCTACTATGGCTTGAATCCTAAAGCCATATTTGACTTTTCTTTCCACTCAAATATTCATTAAGTCTGTTTCATGCATTCTCTACAGTCATTCTTCCTTTGCGTTGCTAAGATTTCTACTTGATTCTGATATTTAGGACCTCATGCCTGAGTGATTACAGTCAGAGTATCCCAACTTCTTCTAAGCCCTGTGACAAAATAAATTTTACCCTTGGCTATATTGATTATTTCCCACAGGATGGCTGGGCAGTTAATTACTCAAGAAGTTTAATACAAAACAGGCCCCCTCACTGGAGAATATGGCTGAATAGGTATCACATAGGATTCCTTATTTTTAATAGCTTACAAGATGTTATAGGTTGGACTGTGTTTTTCTAAATTTATGCTATAATGTCCTAATCTCCAGTACCTCATAATGTGACCTTATCTGGAAATAGTGTCATTGAAGACGTAATTAGTTTAGATGAGGTCACATTGGAGTAGGGCAGATTGCAGACATGCATACAGGAAGAACACTCTGTGAAGGCAGAGATCAGGGTGAAGGTTCTACAAGCTATGGAATGACTCCAATTGCAAGTAATCACCAGAAGCTATGGGAAAGGCATGGGACTCACTCCTCCTCACAACTGTCAGAAGGAACCACCCAGCCAACAATTTGGTCTTGGATTTCCATTTTCCAGAACTGAGACAATAAATTTGTGCTATTTTCATGCATCCAATCTGTGGTATCTTGGCACAAATATCCTAGAGAACTAGACCACTGGGTGATTCTGATACATTGACATAGTTTTTGAAGTGGTCTCTTACTTCTCCCCCACATTAAAACCTTCAATACTTTGAGGGTAATTATGAGAATTAAATGAATTAATATTTAAAAATCCCTAAAACAGATTTGGCACATAGTAAGTGTTATATATACATTAAATAAAAAAACTTCATTGCTGAAAGCACCAATATTAGTATATGTGTAGATCATGTATGATTTTAGATGGCATGAATGTAAAAATGTTTAATAATAATATAGTTGGCATATTAATCCTACAACATCTCAGATTTACTTAGGGTGTAGATCAATATTTAGTAATAACCCATTTTAGGAACAAATTGTATCTTGCAAGCCTAGATGTTCATGAGTCTTTGAACTCTGAGTCCCTGGAGCCCCTGTGATTTATTGTTGGGATGCAGAGTACCCACAATGTAGATGGGTACTGGGATGGAGTCTTTGTCAACTTACTCTCTTCAGCAGTAACACAGCACTCCCTTTGGTTTGTGAGTGGAATACATGGGATTAAAATAAACACAACCTTAGAAATTGGCTATAGTTCCAGACCATAACCTGGAGAATCTTCTTAAAACAGCCACTACGGTCTTCTGTAGCTGAGATCTGGAGAGAAAGGAGGAAAAAGAGAGAAAGGAATAGAAAAGAATGACAGCTCTAGTAATGGCACTCTGACAAACGAGCAACCCGCAGGGGCAGAGGGAAACCAGAGGAGTTAAAAACAAGTGCTTCCATTGTGGTTAGACTGGCCACTTCAGAGAAGGCTGCCCCCAGCAGTACCACTGGCTGGGCAAGCCACCTGGCCCCTGTCCAGAATGCAAGTGTGACCCCTGGAGGGTGGCCTGTCCCCAGAGGCGAAGGCCTCCTGGGACAGTGACCCCATCAGAGCCCAAACTGGACTGAGAGTGCCCGGGCCATATGGCCCCTGTCCAGAATGCAAGGGTGACCCCTGGAGGGTGGCCTGTCCCCAGAGGCGAAGGCCTCCTGGTACAGTGACCCCATTGGAGCCCAAACTGGACTGAGAGTGCCTGGGGCATATTCTCATGGCTCCAGCTTGTGTCATCACACCTCAAGAGCCCCAGGTTTGCCTTACAGTGGAGCGCCAGGAGAAAAAACTTCTTTTGGACACTGGAGCAACTTTTTCTGTACTTCTCTCTAATCCTGGTCTTTTATCTCCCAAATCCATAACTATACAGGGGATGTCTGGACAGCCGGTTACCAAAATTTTCTCCCAGTCTCTAAGCTGCAATTGGGATGACTTGCTGTTCTCTCATGCCTCCCTAATCATCCCTGAAAGTCCTGCTCCCCGTTTGGGGAGGAACATACTAACTAAAACAGGAACTTTACCCTTCTGGAGATCTAGTCATGATCAAAACTCTTCCCTCTAATTCACCTTCCCTGACCCCAACTTGAGAAGACCCCTTTCCTGTTATCTTGTCTTCTACTGTTAAAGTTATACGAGTCGATTCCTGCATACGTCATTCACGAGTAAAGTCCTGAAACCCTCCATCCTCCACACTGGCAGGCAATGAAGACAGCCAATCACAGACCACCTACACTTATGAGCCAAAAGAAAGTTTAAAGTTATCATTTAGGAAACAGCAA
>CAUYON010043848.1:0-10801 GCA_963573935.1 Arctocebus calabarensis
GGGTAGGATTATATCATGGAGGAGGAGAATAAGTTATTTCTCTCTCAAATTATTTTTTATAAGGTTTACTGTGCATGTGCATGAAACATTTCTCAAGTTTCTTTTGGGCATGCTATCCATATGTGGGTATAGATCACACATAAGTCCAAATGTGTTTCTTCTGAATGGTAGTAGTGGGGGAGCAAGACTCACTACCTCGTCTAGGCTGGAGTGCAGTGGGTATTCTCAGCATGATCCCACTACTAACCAGGATAGGAGATCTGACCTGCTCTGCTTCTGATTGGGACAGTTCACACCTCATTAGGCAACCTGGTGGTCCCCAGCTCCTAAGAGGTCACCAATGTGATGCCAAACTAGGTTTAGACACCCAATGGGCACCATCACACCTCAGAACTCTGACCTTAAGAGAACCTCGTTCCTGATCCTTCCAAGGAGTTGGGACTATAGTAGCCCACCACTGTGCCTGGCCACCAAATCACAGGTAGTTTTATATATTTTTATTAATTTTTATTTTCTGAGACAGAGTATAACTCTGTAGCCCTGGGTAGAGTGCCATGGTACTATGACAGCTCACAGTCACCTCAAATTCCTTGACCAATCCTTTTGTCTAGGTCTCCCAAGTAGCTGGGAATACAGGCACTTGCCACAATGCCCAGTTAGTTTTTCTATTTTTAGTAGAGACTGGGTCTCACTCTCACTCCAGCTAGTCTTGAACTCAGATGATCCACTTGCCCCAGCCTCCCAGAGTAAGGATACAACAGAACTCCATTCCCAGAATATAATGCTCGCTGGTACCGGAACTGCCAACTGGTCGGTGTCCTCCCTGGGGCAGATGGGCTCATCTCCTTGGAACCAGCAGACTGTCTGGCCCCAGTGACAAGGGACTGTACAAGGTGGAAGTGATGTTGACCATAGGCCCACGTCTCCAGGAAGCCCTGGGAGCACTAGACACAGAGAGGCCATGTTCAGGATGCTCCTTCCCAGCCCCACTGGAGAAGTCTGGGGCAGGGGTGATTAGATCAGAGCTGCTCCCACTGAAGCTATGACACCTGGAAGGGAGTGAGCGACCCACAGGCTGGGCTTTGGAGTCATGCAGACACCTTGGGCCTTGGTTTCCCCAACCATTTAGAGGGATGCTTGGAAGGATTAAATCAGAACCCATGTACAGTGCTTAATCCAGCTAAACTGCAGAGCAAATGAGGCTGAACCAGAGCAGCAGTGAGCCCAGATACACTTCCCAGACAAACTTCCCTGTCCACATGGCCATGTTCAGTGTGACTCTGCATTTTGAAGGGACCTATTTGTAAAGTAAGCCACGCTCCACAGGGACAGGGTTAACTGATTGAGGTTCCTGGTCCCAGCATTGCTGGTAGGGGTAATAAGGACTAAACTGATCTCTGCCTGTCATCTTCTCTTTAACTACTCCCCACCTCCACACAAATTATCCTCTAGGTACACAGTAGGAGCTCAGAACACTACTGGAAAGCATGAGGCTGCTCCAGCCACTCTTTGCCCGGCACACACTTCTCCTCACTCAGCCCCTGCCTAACTCCTACTCAGCCTTTATATTCCCACTCTAAGGGCACCCCCTCCAAGAGCTGCCGTGACCTCCAACGATAGTGTCCCAGGCCTTCTTGGTCTCTCACAGGCCCCTTCTCCCCCTGTCGCACTAGTCACACAGAATACACTTCCAAGTTCCCCAGGGCTGAACAGAGTATAGCAGCAGAGTAAGGAAGCAGAGGCAGTCAGGGGAAATTAGGTCTCCTTAGCAACAGTCCTGATTTGGGGTGGCCTCTCCAATTAGCAGCTCAGAGCCCTGACTCCAGAAAGAAGTGAAGAGACCCCAGGAGAACAGCCTGAGAGCTGTGCCTTGACAGTGAACCTACCTTGCCCTCTCCAATGCCCTCCCTTCACCAGCTGGCTGCTGCCCTCACCCAGCACAGAGAGTGCACCTCTGTGCACTCTCCCACCCTCCCAACCATGTTCTCTGCCACAGAGCTGTCATGGCCAGTGTGGACAACCTGTACTTATCTGCTCCACATGTAGGCTTTGACTGTGGTTGTGCAGCCAGAGGCAGGTGTGGTCCCTACAGACTGGCCAAACCACTTCCATGTTACCATCAGAAGCGATTTCTCTACATTGCTCTCCAGAGTGGCTCTCATGTCCTTGACCATGGAGACCTGCATGAGGGGAGGGGTCCTGGGACCAGTGATCTGAGGGTGATATAGCGGAGAGTGGGGCAGAAAGCAGGTCAAGGACAGCTGCTGAAGCTTCTGGACACTGGCACCCAACACCTTGTTCCTTGTGGGGGCACACCTGCTCCCTCCTGCCACTCAGTAGCTGTGTCACCTTGGCCAGGTGACTTCACCTCTTTGAGCTTCTGTATTTCTGTCTACAATGGGCTTATAACAGTACCCAATGACATGCCCTGGGCATCAGGAGTGGGCCTACAATTTGGGGAAAAAGCTCATAGCACAACCCTTTCAAGATCTTTAAAGGGCTTCCTTCTTCAAAAATGAGAGTTTTCCTGGAGCTTCGATAGTCCCTGAGACTGGCTGGGTATGGAGGTGAGTTTCTCTGCAAGATAGTAAACAGAGTTTTCCTTGGCTTTATTTTCTAGCACAATTTTCAAAATCCTCAGATACTTAATTTTATTACCACAGAACAAGCACAGAGAGATTTAGGTTTCCAATATATACAAGAGCTACATATAAAATTTACATTTACAGTTTCCAAGTGATCCAAGCTGTGAATTTTCCCCTGGACCATTAAGGAGTGCTTGGGGGTCCCTTTTCCACCTTAGAGCTTAGGTTGAAAGAAGATGAGTGGAAGCAGGGACAACACCAGTAATAAGAGGCAGTGTGGAAGGTGCCTGTCATCATTGCTCCTGTCCTTGTTCTGAATCTGGGAGTGGCATCTGCCCAGATCCCTGCATTCCCTGGCTCTTCCAGCTCCACCTGGCTTACACACTGTGCACCTCCATTTGCTGCTCTTACCTGCTGTTCCCTGCCACACTGTTTCACTCACAGTTATATGCTCTTTCCTGGACCAGCCGGGCCTGTCCTGGTCCAGCAGCCTCTCCACAGCTGAGACCTGCTCACGGTGGGCCCTCCAGGGCCTGACCTGGTGCAGTGAGAAGGAAGACCCTGGTCCAGGACATTTTTAGGGACACAAGGCCTTTTTTACCTATAGTGTTTGTCTCCCTCCTCCCCACCTTATTGTCGACTCCTCTCACCCTTCAGGTGTCCAGTTAGACCTCACTTCTTCCAGAAAGCCTCTCCTGCATGTCACATCACACCTGGTACCTCCTCTCGGTCTCTGCTGCAGGTGCCAGTCTGAATCCAACCTGGCCTGTGCCCTCCAGAATGTCAGACCTTGTCTTATGTTGCCCCCTAGGGTCATTAGTGGCTCCCCAGGGTCTGGCACACAAGCAGCTGCACAAAGGCTATGGAACAAATGGCCCACCCATCTGGCTACTGTGACTCGAGGAAGGAGACCAAGTAGCACATACACCTGGCAGCAAGACGAACTCCTTGCAAGATGAAGATTTGTCAACCTTGAGCCACTGGATGAAACACTCTGGCACCTGTTCATAGAACAGAGCTGGGGCTGGGGCTGGGTCATGAATCAGTGCCTGACCCAGCTGGGGAAGATGCAGTGGCCACCTGACTGTGCTCCACCTCTGCCCAAGCTCTGTTCTGGTGTTCCTTGCCTGTCTTGTTGCTGCTCCTAGACTGTGTCCTGGTCCAGATTTCTCCTGTGAGTGCCAGGCATATCTTTCCCACTGTCCATTTGACACCTCACTGGACATCTCACAGACATCTCCATATAACTTCCCTTCAGTGATGGCAGCTCCACTGTCCCTACCCTATTACCTCACCTCCTCCAACCTCTCATCCAACCTGCTTCCCTGCCCCAGGGCTTTGCACCTGTCATTACCTTTGCCTTGAATTCTTTTCCCTGCAACATTTCACATCCATCCCTCTTATTACTTCAAGATTACTTGGTCAAACATCCCTAGTCAGCCAATCTGAAACTGCAAATCCTACTCCTGGCACATCTTCTTCCCCTCCCTGGCTTTATTCTCCGTAGCACTTATGACCAAGTTAAAAATAGAGTCATTCACATTTGTTTAGTACCTGACCATCCACTCTAGGAGGTGGGGCTTGTCTGTTTTGTTCACTCTCAATTCCTGGTGCCTAGACCAGAGGCTGGCACAAAGAGGCTCTCAGTAAATATTGGCTAATGAATTCCAGATACTCATTGAGTGTCTATTTTGTACCAGGTGCTGAACTTGGAATTAAGCAGTGGTGGTGCCTCAGACCTCAGACTCATGGAGGTGCTGACACAGAAGGACAAAGGTAGGTGACATTACAAGTCATCACCCAGGGCTATGCCAAGAAGGACCCAGCTGGGCTGTCATGGAAGGCTTCCTGGAAGGGAAATCCAAAGTGAGGATTGCAGAGCACTCCAGCTTTCACTGGCTAGGAGGCGGTAGGTGCCCCTGCAATCTCAGGTCCTGAGTAGAGAGGGGCCAGGAGCATCATTTCTGTCACCAGTACGCCTACCCTCAACAAGGATGAGGAGCAGCCTCCTTGTTCTAGGAGTGAGGTAGAGCTGGGTGAGGGCAGGAATGCTACCCTAACTTACCATGTGAGGCCCTGAAGCCCTGGAGATGTGACTGAGTCTCCTGGGCCTCAGTCTCCTCATCTGCAAAATGCAGGTAACAAACCTCCCACTGTGTGGTGCCACATGTAGCTACCTCAAGGTATAGGTAGGCACTTAGGCACATGATACCTTTTCCCCATGATCTTTACTCTAGCCAAGGAAAGAGCTCGCATTGAATATTTCCTGCCACCCACTCAGGGCTCTCACTTCCCAGAGTTCTTTCTAGTACCTCCGCAGAGTGCCACAGAAATGCACTTCAGGAAAGGAAGCAATAACAGTGACTGGAGTACCTACTGAGCTCTGTGAGTTCCCATGATGCAGGGAACAAGGTTGGTTCCCTCTCCCCACCACCTTACAGATGAGGAATTGGAGGCTCAGAGAATTAAAGTGTCAGCCTAGGTCAGGGAGGCAGGTGGCAGGAGGCCATGTCTGTGGCACTCCAGAGCCAGTGTTCCCAACCACTACCCACACTGCCAGTCCAGACTGAATGGCTTCCCCATTGGATCCAAACTGCTAAGGACAGTGGACCTCCTGAGGCTACTTCATGACCCTCCTAACTCTTCTCTGAACATGACACTTCTGGCCACCTGATCACCTGCCCCCTTGTGGGAGTGCACACTCCAGTCCAGGTCTGTGGTTTCCACTGTCCCCACTCAAAGGCAGCCAGTCTCAGTGGGCACTCTTGCACCTAAATGCCCTTTCTCCCAGGAATGTCCACTGGAGCATCTTCTTGGAAGTGTTCAGCTGTACCATGTGGACTTCCTGGAATGAGACTCACTGTGGACTGGTAGAATGACCTTCCAATGGCCCTCTTCCCTGTGCTCACAGCCACACAGGAGGACCTGCCAGAATCAGGGGCCTAGGCACTGGCACTTGACCCCTAGGGAAGACCTAAGGCCCTGAAGGGAAGCCCAAGTTAGGCCAATGTCCTGCTATTGCATCCCTCAAGGGGCAACACTCCCTCTCACAGACAGGTCCTTCCACTGGACACATTTGGACATCCTTCCCCAAGCCTCAGACCCCTCTCAAAGTACAGACACTATGAGCTTTACCCTGGCATGAGAATTCCACTGTCTAGCGGGTTATCACATCAGTCCTATGGTGGCCATTTGCCACGTGTGGCAAGTGAAACCTAGAAATGTAGCTAGTCCCAATCAGGATGGCACCTCACCATTGATCTGTAGGCCACACTGCAGCTCTGTGCTGTCTGCACACTGAATGCCACATTTCAGTAGTTTCCAGCATCAGGAAGCTGGGCTTGCTCAGCACAAAGAATGCTCTCAACAGCTGGTACTGTCAATCCAGTCATGGCAGAGACAGCCAGGTAGTCCTAGAACCAGGAGACGTCTGTGAAGAAAAGAGAAATGAAAGAGTTCTCCCAGCCCTTCAGACTTTGCTAGTGTAGTGGGAGTCCTAGAGCAGCTTCCAGTGTGGCCACAATTCTTTTCAAGCACTGGAGAAAGCCAGAATACTTAAGAAAGGGGAACAGGGGTAGAACAGGCCAGCACTGACAGGAGCAAGGGCAAAGGGAAAGCCCCTTGGCTTGTCCACCCCTAATCTGTAGATCTACTCCCTAGTTCTAGCCTACACCCTAGTCCTACCCCAATTGTAGCCCATCTTTAAACCTTAGCTCTAATCCTTAAGCTTAGGCAAGTGCATTCCCTAGCCCTAGCCTGAGCTGTAGCCCATCCCTAATCTCTACCCCTAATACTTAGTCCTGTTCCTACCCACAACATAGCCCTAGCCCCAGCTGTAGCCCATCTCTAGTAATTAGCCCTAATTGTTAGAAATAGCCCTATCACACACCCTAGCACTAGCCCCTATTGTAGCCCAACTCTAATACCTAGACCTAAACCAGAGTCCTAGCCTTAGACCATACCCTAGCACTGGTCCCAGCTGTAGCCCATATCTGATCTTTAACCCTAATCCCTACAATACACCTTAGCCCTAGGCCCAGCTGTAACCCATCCCTAATTTCTATCCTAATCCCTATCCCTATTACTAGCCTACACCTAGCTCTAGCCCTAGTTGTAGACCATCCCTAATTCCTAATCCTAATCCCTAGCTCTATCACTAGCCTAAATCTTAGCTGCAACCCGAGCCATATAGCTGATGCTAGACCTCTTTACATAAGAACCTAAACCTAAGCCCAGTTGTAGTCCATCCCTATTCCCTAGGCTGAAACCCCCTGCCTACCTCTACCACACACCCTAGTCCTAGCCTGAACTGCAGTCCATTCTTAATCCATAACACTAATCCCTAGCTCTACTCCTATAAGCTCTAACCTCAGCTGTAGCCTATCCCTAACCCCTAGCCCATACCTTAGCCCTGACCCCAGTTGTAACCTATCAAAAATCACTAGCTTTAATACCTAATCCTAGCCTAGATCACCCCTCCCCCCAGTTTTAGCCTACTCCTAATCTGGTCTAGCCTAACCCTAGCCCTAGTCCACATCCTAGACTTAAGCCTACCCCAGCCCACATACTAGCCCTAACTCTAGACCATGATTTATCCCTAGCCTCAGCTATAGCCCATCACTAATGAATAGCTTTAATCCCAAGCCCTAGTTCTAGCTTAAACACTAGCACTAACACCACCTGTAGCCCATCCCTGATTTCAAGCCCTAATACATTGCCCTATCCAGAGCCCACATTCTAATCCTAACCCCAGCTGAACCCTATGCCTAATCACTAGCCCACACTCTAGCCCTAAGTTCCAGCTGTTATCCACACTTGAGCCCTAGCTTAAATCTCTACTATATCCCTAGCCCTCACCCTAGGACTAGCCACAGCCCTAGACCATTCCTAATTACAAACCCTAACCCATAGCCTTTGCCATATCTGACAATCTGGCCAAAGCCCCAGCCATGACCCATCTCTAATCCTTACCCCTAATGTCTAGTCCCAGCCTTAGACCACACCCTATCCCTAGGTCCAACTGTAGCCCATCAATAATCCCTAGCCCAAATGCCAAGTCCCAGACCTAGCCCACACCCTAGCCATAGTCCAGGCTGTATCCCATCACAAATCCCTAGCACCAATGCCATCCCACAGATTATATACAATTCCTATCCCACAAACTTGCCCTACCCCAGATTATATACCATCTCTAATACCTAGCTCTAAATCCTATCCCTAGCCCTAGCACATGCTCTAGCCATTGCCCCAACTCTAGCCCATTCCCAATCAATAGCCCATAACCTATCTCTAGCTCCAGCTATAGCCCTTCCCAAATCATTATCCCTAATCCCTATCCTGTATCCCTAGCCCATATCCTTTACCTAGTCCTAGCCCACATATTAGCCCTAACACTAGTCCACACTATAGCCATACCCCAGCCGTAGCCCATCTCTAATCCCTAACCCTACTGCTTAGACCCAGCCCTAGCTGACACCCTATCCCTAGCCCCAGTCATATTTCATTACAGATTCTAAGCCCTAATGTGTAGTCCTAGCCCTGTCCTACACTCTAGCTGCAGTCCCATTTGTTGACCATCCTTAATCCCTAAACCCTAGTCATGGCCCTAGCCCACATCCTAGCCCTAGCCCCAGCTGTAGCCCTTCCCTAATCCCTAACAACAATCCCTATCCTTAGCCCTAGCTAACAAACTAGCCTTAGCCCTAACTGTAGATCATCTGTAATCCCTAGGCATAATACCTAGCCCCAACCCTAGATGACACCGTAGTCCTAAGCTCAGCTGTAGACCATCCCTAATCCCTAGCTCTAATTCAGAGCCCTAGCCTTATCCTACACCCTAGCCCTAGCCCCAGCTGTAGCCCATCCATAATCACTAGCCTTAATCCCTAGCCCTAGTTCTAGCTCACACCTAGTTCTAGCTCACCCTGATCTCAGATGCATCCCTTCCCTGATTTCTAGCCGTAATACCTAGCCTTAGCCAGAGTCCACACTTCATATGCCCCTCACTGCTGTGTTGATGGAGACTTTTCATTCCAAATTTAGTGATAGAACCCTGCCCTGGTGGCATGTAGTGCCCCCAGTGGCACTGAATCTCACTGACACTTCTGAAATTGCTTTGCAGGGTGCTGAAGCCTACAGTTCCACAGGGTCCCTGCTGCCTATGGCTCCTACAGCTCCTCCAGACAATGTCACCAGAAACAGGACATCCTTCCTCTCACCCTCAAGGGTCCCCCCTACCCAGAGCACACACTCTTAGAGTCTGAGAAGAAACCAGGTAGCACAGGAGTCAGAACAAACCACCTGCAGGTCAAAGGAGGCTCCAAACCTTAAGTGTGGGCCTGGCTAACAAACCAAAGCTTGTTTTTTGGTATGAGAACATGGTTAACATTTTTTCTAGAGAACTTTACACAGAAAAGAATTTGAAAGAATTGGCTATACGATCCGAGATGATGGGGTTCCTTCTGTCTTCCCCATTTTATTCCAGCTGCCTAATACATGGTATACACTCAATAATTATTTGTAGTTTGAAGGAATGAAAGACACAACATCTGATGTGTGATTCCCCCCACCCCACCCCGGGTGATTTTATTAGTGTTGATTTTAAAGTTTCACTGAAGCAGTTTGTGTTTTCAGATTTATCTATATTTTGTATGTTAGTGCTGGGTTCAAACCCGACCCCAGCCAAAATGCAATGGTGAGTGCCTTTAGTCCCAGCGACTTGGGAGGCTAAGGCAAGAGAATCGCCTAAGCCCATGAGCTGGAGGTTGCCGTGAGTTGTGACACCATAGCAATCTACTGAGGGCAACAAAGTGAGACTCTGTTTCTAAAAGCATAATGATAATAATAAAATAAAAATAAAATTAAATGCAATACTCAGATTGCAAGTGAGTGACAGCAGTCAAGGACTCAAGCAGTAACCTAATGAAAAGTGAGAGAGGTGGAGGTGAGAAGAGGAGGACCTCAATTTGAGTCTGGACCATGGTACCTAGTGGTGGAGGTGCCTTTGACATATCGATTGAATTCTGACTTTTAGACTCTATACCTATGAAAGATAAGAAGAGTAACAATAGCTCATAAAAATAAATATGTATGAGGATATATATGGAATACACTTTGTAAAGTGAAAAGGGCTAAGGTTATATACAAATATATTTAATGGATAAGATTTTAATGATGATAATAGTTGAGATTATTATTAATATTACTATGATTTTTGGTTTAACAATAGAAGATTAAAAAGCCGTTAGAAGAAAACGATACAAGTTCAACAAAGATGTCTATTCCCTCCATTAGCTCACTTAATTGCATTCTTATTCAAATCCCAGAAGTGATTTATCAACATAAATCTTTCATCCACTACCCTAATGTGCATACTAAAACCAGGAATGATGTCACTTTCCTGCTTTTCCTTGTGCTTTTAACCCGGGCACATAAGGATCAAGACATCATCTGATGGGGAGTCCAACCAGACACCATATAGTACTGCAGGAGCAAACAGGTAATCTCTGTTCTTGGTTTGTTCTGCTTCTTAAACATTCTATTTATTTTTGAGAGCATTTCCTCGTGTTTTCTTTACCTTTCTTATTATGTTCTCCTTTCTTTTTATGGAGAAAATAAACGTGCTTTTTTTCTTATAACTTTCACTTATTTACTCCAACATATTAGGAAATAGGTTTCTTATTTCCAATTATTTATGGGTGATAGAATATATCTTTCATATTTTCAGATTTTCAACAATGATGCATTTGTTTTCCTAAGACTGAAATTGTATAGATGGAAATTGACCAATTGTCCTTGGAGTGGGATGATTACTGAGGGTCACAAAACACTAGAAACAAATGTTTCAGTTACATTTATGTTTTCCTGATGAAACTGACAGTGGGTAGCCTGAGCCCCAGTTGTAGGCTACAGAGAGAGAGACAGTGGTGTTCCTAAGAAAACTGAGGCAGAGGTACATGCTCTGGGTCCTATTCTTAACTGAGTTTGAGTCCTCTTGCATTAGTTATATGACATTAGGCAGATATACACACAGCCTGAATTTTTTAACCTGTTAAAAATGAATATAAGATGAGAACATATCTCATAGGCTCTTGGGGAACAGGAAATATGGTGAAGCATTACAATAATTCCTGGGATGCTCTCAGCTTTAGAGAAAAGTCTGCTATTACTCTACCTCTACTTTTAATAATTCCCCAAGTTAAACATTCCCTAAGCTG
>CAUYON010043850.1:0-23201 GCA_963573935.1 Arctocebus calabarensis
GTCTTTATATAGTGATCAAGAAAATGCCATGAAGGCTATCTGTAACAGTACGATCAAAACATTTCTGAATGTATATGAATTGTGCCCTATGATTGCACCAATGTACAGAATTATGATTCAATAAAATTATAAAAAAAAATGCTGGCCTTATTTATTCACAAAAAACTCTTACTAGCTTAATAAATTATAAAATAGTCATGTAATTGCTGAATTCTATACTCCTGCCTAGTTCATTTGCAGGGGGACAGGGCATGTAGGCATTTTCTTTTCTTTTTTTTTTTTTTTAAGTTTTTATTTATTTATTTATTTATTGCAAGGTGAATGAATGTATCAATGAACGAACACAGTCCCCTCTGGGGCAAAGTGAATGAATGCATCAATGAATGGACACAGTCCATGTAGGCATTTTCTAATGACTCTTAAATTCTCCTTTGCACCTAGCACAGAAATAGGTGATTATGAACTATGAAACTCTGAATGGAAATTTTTTAATATTCCCCAAAGCTTAGTGCCACTGAATTTCATTTCAAATAATGGTCAGATCAACAACATAAATCCTGCTAGTAGAATGAAATGCTAGGTTCAGTCAATGCCCCAAATACCACATGCCTCTTTTCCTTTACTCTTCCTATTACATGCCCTGATTTGAAGAATGAGGAACAGAAGCACAGGATATGGAGGAAGAAAGAAGAGTCTGAAAGAAAAGAAAGACAAGGAGAGTTTCTGACATTCTAAAACCCCATGCCTTGTTCTAACAATGAGAAGTTTATTGTTAGTTGACTTGCCTCTTCCAATAAGCATTGTTTTGACAAAAGAAATGAGCAGAAGCATCTACAGATTATGCAGGACAAGCTCAATAAACTTTAGAACTGATGTATAGCATATTAGAATAATACTCCTCACCCTGCCAGAACGTGTTGTTGAAATTTTACACATGGGGCCCGAGAGAATAAGCCACAGTGCTCCAGTACTCTAGGTTAATGGCTTCATGAAAAATGAAAGTAAGAAAATTAAGAGAAAATAAATCATTGCCACCTAACAGAGATTTGAGCATATTTAATTATAACACTTCCTCATCTGATTTTTTTCACTTTCTTTTCATGTTATGTTTTGTATAAGGCATGCTACGCGTACGTTCAGCTTTCCAGTGAGCTGATTCTAAGATTTAGACAGTGCAAGAAAGAATTATAGCTGTCACAACAGGGGTTAAAATGTGCAAATGCCTGTGGCAATTCACTTCTTTGACTAAGCTGTCAAAACATTTAAATTAAGTCCCGGTGGTTCCTCCTTTCCTCCACTATCCTCTCCCCAGCTGGGGCCCTTGGCACTGAATCTTAGTCAAAGGAGAAGCCCTAGTAAGATTAGCAAACTGTACCTCTCTAAAAGGATTTCTAGCCTTCTTTGTGTTGACTGTCATGTTTGTCTTTGTGTCTCTTTTGTGGAAACTTTGCTGATTATTTTCATTTTGATTTTGTGGAAATGCCCCTATTTCAGGTCAGTTAACAACTTAAAAAAGACATTACTTTTGGTTAGAAAAAAATCCCAAAACTAAAGATTTCACTCTGTGTAGATAACGAAGAAAGCAAGCAGTTTGCAGAATCATTTTGTAATTACTTCTACTGATAAGTAAGAATATATAGCAAACTAAAGCAGAGAGACTTCACTAAACATGTTACTAAAATTCTGAAATGTGTACTAGGGAACAAAGAGTATCAAGCTACAAACATCATCCTAACAAAATAAATAATTAATAATTAAATATTAAAATAGAATATATCATATAATAATATCTTGCACAAACATTATTAAAATAATGGAAAATATTCATTAAATGGCCCTACCAACAACCAGACTCTATTCCTCTAATTATTGCATTTAATCTTCCCACATCATGCGTTCATTGAGTGCCTAAAACGCTAAGTCTTGGAATATCAAAATTAAAACCACTGCCTTTGCCCTCTGACAGCTCACACTCTAGTGAGGAAAAAAATAAAACGGTAAACAATTATGACATGAGATTGTAAAATGGATGTATGCACTTACAATAGCATCTGAGGAAGGTCATCCTTTCTATGACTAAGGGAGATGGAGATGTTAACCAAATATGGCTTTGTAACAAGGAGGGGTAGAGAGATTAAACTATTAAAGAGCTAGCCATCAGCAGCTGTAGCACAGTGCTTACAGCGCTGGCCACATGCACCAAGGCTGGAGGGTTCAAACCCAGCCCGGGCCAGCTAAACAACAATGACAACTACAACAAAAGAATAGCTGTTGTGGTGGGCACCTGTAGTCCTAGCTAATTGGGAGGCTGAGGCAAGAGAATTGCTGGAGGCCAAGAGTTTGAGGTTGCTGTGAGCTGTGACGCCACGGTACTCTACCAACGGGCTACATAAGGAGATTCTGTCTCAAAAAAAGAGAGAGATTTAGCCGGACAAAATGTTGGAAGGGGAGCAAGAAAAGAAAGGGCAATTTTCCAGGCCAAGAAAGCAACCTTACAAAGGCAGAGTTACTACAGAGCAAGGTACTTTGAGGAAACACCAAATTGTTGTATGGTTAAACCTCAGAGTGGAAGATAAAGGGAGGAGGCCAGTAATGCAAAGCTTAGTATGTCATGTTAAGGATCAAATTGCTCCAGGAAAATAGGCCAGGTTTAGCTGCAGAGCAATAGCAATAGAAAAAGAGCTGCTCAGAAACACAAAAATATCAGCAAACAGGCAACAGATACTGAAGATGACAAATCTGCAGTGGAACTACAATCATCTGTCACCCTGGACCGATGACTCTGGGACGGAACTACAGTGATGCATCACTTAGCAACAGGGATGCCTTCGAGAAAATGCTTTGTTAGGTGATTCCATCATTGTGCAAACATCTCAGAATGTGCTTACACAAACCTAAATGGTATATTGCCTACCATATAGTGAAACTCTGTCTCAACAACAACAAAAAAAGAACTGCAAACAAATTTTAAATTTTTTCTAGTAAGTTGACCTTTTGCTGTTAACGTGGAGATAGCACTTCTGAAACTACCTTTTGGATATCACAAATGAGATGGGTATCACAAATGAGAAAATGAATAATATGATAATGTGTGGGCTGGATTCCAACTGTGTGAAAAAATAAAGATATAAATATGGAATGAGATAAAGAAAACCCTGCAACTCTCACAATAGAAATTTATTCAGATAAGAATTAGCAGTGGATACAAAATCCAGGGAGAAAAGTTTTATGAGGAGGAGGATAGTCCCCAAACATCTACTTACAGATTACTTAGTGGTTTAAAGAGGGAAATAATAACTATACAGTGAAAACAGTAGATGAGATGATCAAATTAACATCACCAGCAAGGGTCAGAAAGACAGCGTGTGCCTGAGACATAGAACTCTGTGGACATACCACAAACGTCATATGCTAGGAAGGCATGATCTAAATCTAATCATCAGGAAACTTCAAGCAAACCTATAGGCAAAAAGCCTATAAATCTGTGCCTGAATCAGGCTGAGAGTGAGCTAGTGAAAAATCTTAACACAATTTAGGAGAGACCGGGGCAGAACTCCAAAAAAGTCCCCCAAAAAACCCAGAGAACGTTGGAATTAAAACTCCCATGATCTTAGGTCAGTCAGGAGGCCTGGAAGTTGCACACAAGCTCTGCGTATGCTTTAGGAATTTCCATCTTGTTTTGGTTATAGATTAAGTAGCTGCCTCCAGCTTGTTCAGAGTCCAGAGCAGGCATTCAAACTGCCTTTCTCCCCAGCTGCACAAGATATGGGCAAGATTGTTGACAACATGTTTTTCTTCATAGTAATTTAGAGTTAAATTAAAACAAAGAAGAATGTGTATTTGTTAATCAGTAGATCTGTAGGTGTTGTGAGAAAAATAAGTTTTACAATGCATTCATGTGATTATTGATTGATGGTGTGTATGTGTACACCTAGCTATATAAGCTGGGGAGAAATAAAGTTATTCTGCTACTTGCCACCAAGAAAGTTGGTAGCCCTCTCTATTCATGCCATTTCAAAAGCAGGTTTACCTTCTGCATCACCGACCACCCGAGAGAACTTTCACGCAACACAAACCCAAAGTGATAAAACATTCTATGAAATACCTGTCTTATATTCTTTGAAATTACCAATATCATGAAAAACAAAGAAAAGCTGAGGAAATCTTCCAGATTTGGGTAAAATCAGTTGTGATACCCAATCCTGAACTGAATTCTATATTACAAAGGGAAACGCAATGCAGATATTATTAGGACAGTCAATGAATAGGATTATGGATTATAGGTTGGATTAAAGTACTATTGCAGTGTTAATTTTTGTGAGTTTGACAACTGTACTATGGTAACATCAGAGAATATCTTTTTTCTTAGGAAATATACAATAAAATATCAACGGATAAGAGAGAATGATATTATAAGCTACTCTCAAATAATTCATAAAATAAATTAAAATGTGGGGGATGGAAAGAGAAACTATAATAGAGCAAATGTGGCAAGGGTTAAAAATTGTTAAATTTGGTTAGAGTATATTATAGATTTCTATTATTCCTTCAAGATTTCTATGAGTTTGAAATTACTTTAAAATAAAACATTTTTCAAAAAATCAAATAAACAGACAAAAGAAATGAGAGGTAAAAGAGTTCTGAGCAATGTAAAGTTCAAGTCTTGATTTTACGGTAGATCGTACGTTAGTCTGAGAGACAGATATTATTTTCGTCATTTCACTCAGGAGAAACCGGAGGTCAGAGACCTCAAGATCTGAGGCTACCTAGAGAAGAGGGGAGGAGAAGTGAGGGGAGGTAAGGCCCAAATGAGGAGAGAATGAGGCAGGTATTTCCCCTTCACTCACCATGTTCTTTCAGTTCCTTGATAGATGAGATCACTGAAGGAAAAGCAGCTCCCTCACACCATCCCCATCCTCCTCCTACAATCTGAAATTTTCCTTATCTCATTAAGGTCCTAGCATGCATAATTCAGCAGTATCAGCCACAGACATTGTCCTTTCATTGTCTGGATGCAGCCGATGAAAAGGAAACTATTGTAAGACACTCTCACCATGGTGTTCCACAACCACGAAACCATGGTAACTGAGGAGAAGGTACCATAAGGGAAATACCTTTTTATTAGCATATAGTTTCAGCTTTAATAAGCATGATTCTGTTTTTCTCAAGTTCCTTGCACAAAAGTTTATGATTTGGAAAATATCCCATTCCCCAGTTTTACTATCCAGATATTGGGAAGATAATACTAGCTCTAGATTAATGGACCGAATGGAAAATAGTATCTGAGACTTTCTTGTGCAGCATTTTAAAATACTCTTTCAATATGTATCATCTAATCACCTACACAACTTTAATTTATTAGTTTTACCTTTCCAGTAATTTCTGGTGCTAACTTTGGTTTGGGAATCTGCCTGACAGATATCTCCTGAGTTCTTTATTCTACACAATGACACTTAGAGTTAGGAGCAGCCGCAGTAAAAACTGGAGAAGACAAAAACGTGTCCCACCCTTTCTCCTCCGCACATCTCTCTTCCATCCTCTCCAACCTGAAGTCTTCACCTCAGGTGAGATTCATGTGTAGATGGTAAAATAACCTGACAGTCTTCCCCTCTCTGTGACATTGGACCTCCTCCCACTGAGAGACAGATTCTATTTCTCTGCCCTTTGAATCTGGGCTTGGCCACATGATATTAGGAAGGATGATGAAAGCAGAATAAGGCTTGGAAAGCACTTGGGCATTTGGGCTTGCTTTTCTTGCTGCACATGGAAACCTGAGCCCAGCACTTTTCAGGCCTGTGATAACCTGCTAGAGGATGAGAGGCCACAGGAGGAGACCCAAGATATGCTAACAATAGCCAGCCAACCACCTGACCTGTGAGGGAAGCCATCAAGAAACAGTCAAGCCCCAGCTGACCCAGTAACTTAGCCAGAAACAGCAGGTGACTCATGAGTAAGCCCAAAGAAGACTAGCAAGGAAACTGGTGAGCTGATCCCATACCTGTACTGGGAGCTAAATAACGACTGTTGTTTTAAGCCACTTGGTCTCAAGGCAATTTCTTATGCAATAATAGATAACTGATTATGGACTCAAATCCTCAAAGCAAATCTGGGTATCCACTGTCACCCACCAACCCAATGACTGATCTTTTCACCACCATCAAAGTTCATTTATTTCATATTTAAGGTCCTCAAAATTCTTAATTAAGCTGATAAACTAATATGAATTGGAAATGTGATTAAAATGTGAGACAATGCACACATAGTCTCCAAAATAAGGTCCCAAAATAGGCCTCCTCACTCCCTCTGGTATTCTTTCTGTTGTGCAACTTTCTCATGAGACCAAAGGGGAAAGGAAAGGATTTCTCTGAAGTAGCATTTTGAGAATTGTTCTCTTGTCAAGGAATAAAATATACTCATCATTATATCCACTAGAGGTAGAGTCTGTTCAAATGTACTCAAGCCAAGAAATCACTGTTCTAACCAAGCTCTCTGTCTCTCTCTCTCTCCCCCTTTTTCTTTTTTTTTTTTTTTTGTTTTGAGACAGAGCCTCAAGCTGTCACCCTGGATAGAGTTCTATGGCATCACAGCTCACAGCAACCTCCAATTCCTGGGCTCAAGCGAGGCTCTTGCCTCTGCCTCCCAAGTCGCTGGGACCACAGGCGCCCGCCACAACGCCCGGCCATTTTTTGGTTGCAGCCGTCATTGTTGTTTGGCAGGCCCGGGGGCTGGATTCGAACCTGCCAGCTCAGGTGTACGTGGCTGGTGCCTTAGCCCATTGAGCCACAGGCGCCGAGCCCCCCTTTTTGTTTTTGAGACAGAGTCTCAGTAGTCCTGGGAAGAGTGCTGTGGCATCATCACAGCTCACAGTGGTCTCCAACTCCTGAGTTCAAGAACTCCTCTTGCCTCAGCCTCCTGAGTAGCTGGACTGCTGGTAACGCCCAGCTAGTTTTTCTTTCTTTCTTTTTTTTTTTTTTTTTGAGACAGAATCTCACTTTATCACCCTTGGTAGAGTGCCATGCTGTCACAGCTCACAGCAACCTTGGGCTTAAGCAATTCTCTTGCCTCAGCCTCCCAAGTAGCTGGAACTTCATGCGCCTGTCACAACACTCTAGGCCTCTCAGAGTGCTAGGATTACAGGTGTGAGCCACTGAGCCCAGCCACTAGTTTTTCTATTTTTAATAGAGACAGAGCCTCACTCTTGTTCAGGCTGGTCTCAAACTCCTAAGCTCACCTTAGCCTACCAGAGGTTTACAAGGATTATAAGCATGAGCCACTGTGTCAGATTTCTGATTCCTCATCTCCTTTCCCTCCAGTCAAATCTGAATGGCTTCTGAATGAGTTCATTAATCTTTCTCCACCCAAACCAACATGTCTTGAGTGCTTTCCCACTCATTCTGGGAACACTTACTCCATTCAAATGGCCCTTTTTCTGCTCCACTGTCAGTGGTCAATTCCCACCCCTATCTGCAACATCATGGATTAAAAAAACTCTCCAAATAACAAGGCAGGTATGGCTTACACACTCCTGATACATTAGCCAGTCACGAAACATTCGTTTAGCCCACAAAACTTGCCTCCTGGCTAGTGTGCCCTTGTTCCTTCCTAGCTTCTTTTACATATCACATAATAAACAGCATATCTGCTTCTGTTTAAAAGATACCACTCAGGCTCAGCATCTGTGGCTCAAGCCGCTAAGGCACCAGCCACGTACACCTGAGCTGAAGGGTTCAAATCCAGCCTGGGCCCACCAAACAACAATGATGGCTGCAACCAAAAATTAGCCGGGCGTTGTGGT
This sequence comes from Arctocebus calabarensis, assembly GCA_963573935.1. Classification (NCBI taxonomy): domain Eukaryota; kingdom Metazoa; phylum Chordata; class Mammalia; order Primates; family Lorisidae; genus Arctocebus; species Arctocebus calabarensis. The sequence continues at coordinate 7,796 of CAUYON010043850.1, forward strand.
GGGCGCCTGTAATCCCAGTTACTTGGGAGGCAGAAGCAGGAGAATCACTTAAGCCCGGGAGTTGGAGGTTGCTGTGAGCTGTGATGCCATAGCACTCTACCCAAGGTGACAGCTTGACACTCTGTCTCAAAATATGAAAAATAAAAAATAAAAAATAAATGTGCCACTCATTCAGGAAACATTAATTGAGTTTTTAAGTCACTGAGAACCTCCCTTCTCCTGGTCTTAGGAATCCATGAGTAAGAACTTTTGCAATAGTAAAACCTTTGTCCTCCCTCCCCATTTACCTTCATTTCTTTCACAGTAAAGAAATGAAGTATATTGTTGAGGACTTTGAGAAAAAGAATTGAAGAAGTTTGGCAGAGGCTCTTCTGGGCCTCACTGACTCTACTATGTGGTAAGTATGTGGACCAAATCCTAGCCCTAGAAGCAGAATCCCACTCCTTTGAAAACTAAGTTCAACTACTGAGAGATTGGATGGCACATCTATGCAATAGGTGTGTACCCTAATTCAATTTTCTTTTATTAATGAAAAAGAAACGATTCCCTTCTACTTTGATCTCCACAGTCAACCCACGCAAAGGTACTGACCCAAGGGGCTAGTAGGGACTGGAGTTTCAGCTCAGCTTCTGAACACTAAGCCAGCTCCCTGGCCCCTTTCTTCTAACCCATTCCCCAGAGACAGCCCTGTACAATCATCTTCCAGGAGGGAGAATATATATATATAATTTATATGCCCAAAAGACGAAAAAGAAAGTATACCTTTCAAGTCTGAACAGAGGCAATTTATATGCTAACAGCAGCCTAACAGAATTTCTGTCTCTCTCTCAGTCGGTTCTCAACGTAAGGAAAGCAAGAAGAATTATTTATTTAGGTCTAAAATGCCAAGACTACTATGCACCAAATATTGTGTCAGATATTGGGGGGGGGGTGGAAAATGAGTAGGACAGAGTCCCTGACTTTAAAAACCTGTCCAGCTAAATGCTTTAGGAGGTCCTCAAAACCAGTTAGTTGGCGGTTTGTTTTGGTTTCTACATAGAGGTAAAGATGTAAATGACAATCTTTGAATGTCTGGATTTTTGGCTCCCCTCCCAGGAGCTAAAGAGTTATCCCAGGCCTGAGGTGAGTTGTACAGACCTGAGGCTAGAGTAAGGTGGCCATGCTGTGATTGAGGAAGACACACTATAGACACAGACAAAGGACACAAACTTCTCAAATGCAGGTGTAATAAAATTGACTTTGCAAGTTCATAGCTACACAGGGCAGGAAAAACAGTGGCGCTCAACACTGAGGTGAGCTGCCTGCCCAGCACAGATGTCACGTGGTGAGGATAATCTGAGGACATGCCAAGGTTAGATCCTGCCTTGTCCCTAGGGAACCTCTCTGAAAGCTCCATCTGCCATTATGGTGGGGTATTACATCCTCCTGACCCTACCTCTAATTCTGGAGGTTTTGACAGAGAACCTACAAGCCCACCAGAGTTAAAAACCCCCGACATGGCCGGCCGTGGCGGCTCATGCCTGTAGTCCCAGAGCTGTGGGAGGCCAAGGCGGGTGGATTTCAGGTGCTCACAGTTCGAGACCAGCATAAACATGAGTGAGCCAGAGTAAAAGATTCCATCTCTACCACCAGGAAAGAACACCGCCAGGCGTTGTGGTGGGCGCCTGTAATCCCAGCTACTTGGGAGGCAACTGGCATGAGGAATCACTACAAGCAAAGACAATGCAAAAAAAAAAAGGAAACTAAGAAGAGTGCAAGCCAACTGAAATTGAAAGCAAAATAAAAAAAAATTTTAAAAATTTAAAAAACCCCACACATTCCTGTTTACTGCAAAGCTGGGTGACTCAAAGGCAGTCTCATGGAACATTATCACCCACCACTTCTGGCTCCAGCGCTTTAGTATAAAGATTCTTCTCTCTCCTTAGGCCTTATCTCCTGGTATGAACAACCCTAATTTGAAACATGTAGGTCCATGTAGGACATCAGTTAATAATCTATTGTTTCACTTCTCAGTAGGAAGATGTGCCACTTAAATGCTTAAACTTAAAAAACCATTTACTGATGGTTGTTTATGTTGATTTCTTATTATTTTATTTTAGAATTGTTCAAACACAGACAAATATTTTTATTTTTTCTTACCAGCAGATAAGAACCAGGGTTTTTTTGTTGTTGTTTTCTTGAGACAGAGTTTCACTTTGTCGCCCTCAGTAGAGTGCTGTCCTATCATAGCTCACAGCAACCTCAAACGCTTGGGCTCAAGAGATTCTCTTGCCTCAGACTCCTGAGTAGCTAAGACTATAGGCAACTGCCACAACGTTCAGCTATTTTTAGAGATGAGCTCTGGCTCTTGCTCAGGTTGGTCTCAAAACCATGAACTCAGGCAATCTACCCCTCTCAGCCTCCAAGAGTGCTAGGATTACAGGCATGAGCCAGCATGCCTGGCCTGGTTTTTGGGTTTTTGTTTGTTTTTTTTGTTTTTTTTTTTTTGTCTTAGACATAAGCTAGGGACCATGACTAGATGTGAATATCATCTCCAGTTTCTAATTTAGGTCTCTTCCTTTCTAACAAGCATTCTTAACGTCAAAACAAAACAAAAAAAATGTAGTCCCAGTGTTGCACCTTAGGATCCGGGTCCTCAACGACCACACGAGAGAGAACCAAACACCTAAGCAATTACACGAGGGTGTTTTATTCAAGTCCGAGCTTGGGCTGCTGGCACTCCCAGAGCTGGAACAGAGAGCCCCGTGCTCGCTGGGGCGCAGGGTTTTCATGGGGCAGATTTGGGGTAGGGGGTGGGGGAACAAAATGTAGTCTCTGGATTGGTTATTCTTTGTGTCTATACTAAAATTTAAAGCTGATTAGGTCTTACCAATTTTAATGCGGAGGCGGCGCGGATGCATTCCAGGAGATGGGGAAGGGTGTGGCTTACTAAGAGCCGAGGCTGGGGACTTTTAGGTTTGCTGTAAAAACGGAGGATGAAAGCTTAGAAGGGCGCTGGGTCCTTCACCAGTAAGTAGGTTATTTTATTTTTGCAGCGGTTTGTCAATAACTAGAACTTCTTTTTTTCTTAGTAATAGAGAAGTTTGCTTTAGACATTCAGGTATGCAATTGAGTAAATTGGTTCACAAAATTGTAGTATATGAGTTCCCCTCCACTTTGGGCAAGGAAAATAAGAATCCTACCTTCAGATTCAGAAGCCAATTACCACAGTAGGTGGAGAGAGACATGCAAATTACCCCAATGATAAGTCTTGGGAAGGAATGACAAAGAGCTGGGATCCTGTAACACCCGAAGACAGTTCAGCACAAAAAGACCAAGAGTTTTAAAGGAAGCATTTAATACAGGGTATGTGGCAAATTCTTTCCCTCTCCCCGCCCCTTCCCTAAGCATCCTATATTTGAATACACATTCCCTATCCGCCTTTGGCAAATAAAAGTATTCCTCTCTCCTTGTTAGGCCTGCAGCAAAGTGGTGCTTCACTGTCTAGGCTTTGGAGTCAGATTTAACAAGTCCAAATTCCTATACCACCACACATGTGAGCTCTGTGAGCTTGAAAGTCACTTAATCTCAACAGACCTCAGTTATTCTTATCTGTAAAGTGAGAATAAGTTTTTCTTACTTCCTAAGGTAGAGGTTAAATGAGATAATTCAAGCACTTACAATGCTGAGAACACTGTAGGTGCATAATGATGGTATGTGCTCTGTGTCTCTCAGATTACTATGGTAGATAACATTTCTCAAGGCAATTTGATGTTTAAAGAATTTGACCCACCAGGAAATATGCTGACAATACCTATTATTTCTAAGAATGAGGACACCTGGGCAGCGCCTGTGGCTAATCGAGTAGGGCGCCTGCACCATATACCGAAGGTGGTGGGTTCAAACCCAGCCACAGCTGAACTGCAAAACAAAAAAATAGCCAGGCGTTGTGGTGGCCTGTAGTCCCAGCTACTGGGGGGGAGGGGTTGAGGCAAGAGAATCACCTAAGCCTAGGAGTTGGAGGTTGCTGTGAGCTGCGTGACGCCTCGGCACTCTACCAAGGGCGATAAAGTGAGACTCTGTCTATAAAAAAAAAAAAAAAAAAAAAGAATGAGGACACCTGAGAACTGTAAAAATGAATATTATTTATGGGCGTATAATAGTAAGTTATCATTTGTCCAGTTTGTTGCAGGAAGACAAGGCCCAACGGAGAGAAAGAGCACCCAAACACCACGTTTATAAGAGGAAGGGCTTTATTCACCAGCTGGGAGCTTACAGCATAGACGAATTCCAAATGGCCACACTCCCCGTCTAGCTTGATCTTTCCCTTTTTATTGACAGTCAAGAAGTTCCAGCCCACAGGTACCCTTCTCATTGGCCAGTTTGAATCAAGCAGGAGATGCTAGTCCAGCCCCCACAGAACTACAGGATTTCACAGAACTTGGAAATTTCCAAGTTCCAGGAAGTTAAGTTTACAAATTCCTAAGGGCTGAGTCACCATGGAGAGGCCCCTGCAAGTGTATCCTTGTGGTTTCCTTGACAAGACCTGTTCTCCCAGACCTCACCCTTCTCAGGTATCCTCTCCCAAGTTGATCTCAACTCCTTATGCTAAATCAACTTATCTGCATACACACACACACACACACACACACACACGCATAAAAAAAGTTCAAAAAGTCTCTAATCTTCTCAAAGTAGTTACTCAGGATCTTCTTCTTTTTCATTTCCTTTTCCCTGTTTATTTATTCCCAAATGTTAGTTTAGGTTCTCTTTGCCTGGTCCTGGATTCTTGGATTTCACTCCACATTAAAACTTGGCTTCTAATTTAATAACCTTCAGTTCAGCCTGTCATTTTGAGACTCAGCAAACTTGTTCACTTTCCTCCTATGATGACTAGGAAACCTCACTTCCTTTGAAGTGAGGTTTAAGCACCTATCTATGAATGATTGCTATGGTTCAGGAAGAAACAGTTTTATTAGCTTTCTTGCTTGGTTGGAGGTTTTTACATTGTTTCAAGAAGAGCATGTTTATGTGTTTATAGTCTCTTCTTCCTCTTTTCGTCTAATATGTGGGTTATAAAAGTTTTAATACCAGCCAGGCACAGTGGCTCAACTCCTGTAATCCTAGCACTCTGGAAGGCTGAGGCAGTTGGATTGCCTGAGGTCCAGCGTACAAGACTAGCTTAAGCAAGAGTGACATGCTGTCTCTAAAACAAACAAAAAAAAAACTAACCAGATGTTTATGGCAAGCACCTGTTGTCTCAGTTACTAGGGAGGCTAAGGCAAGAGAATCACTTGAGCCCAAGACTTTGAGGTTGCTGTGAGGTATGACGCCACGGCACTCAAGCCCAGGGCTACTGAGTGAGAGAGACTCTGTGTCAAAAAAGAAAAAGTTTTAAGACAAACCATGTTATGGTCCATTATTTCACTTTCAAGAAACATAGTTGACAGCATCATTTCTGATTCATTCGTCCAAGTTTCAACTTGCTCAGCTTACAGTGTTACACTGTTGCTGAGAGAGCTTCATTTGTTTCCATCTGCACAGATTTTATGTTTCTTGATTTTTGTGTATCTCAAAACTTTCCCAGTGACTCATCTACCCAAGAGAAGTAAGGTGGGAGATAGCCCAGCATGCTTTCCATTGGGAATGTTAAAAGTCCCATAATATCTGGAAGGGAGAGAAATTTCAAGGCAGTGATGTTTTCCCTGTGCTCCCAAAATCATACCTTTGGCTTATATATAAGATGAATGTAGAGCTTACAAACACAGGCATCTGGATTCTCCCAAGTGCCAGTAGATAGGGCTTGCTCTCTGCTTCTCTCTCTGGGTTCTCTAGATTCTTTCTCCACATGGGTTGGTTGGTAATGGACATTCAGCCTACATCAGCTCTCTATTAGGTGTAAAAATCTCCAAAGAGTCATGGTTTGTTTTAGATTGACCTCGGGGTGCAGGGAGGTCCAATCTTACGAGTTTTGGTAGGGAAAATGAATATGGCACTACAAGAGGGCAGTGACAGAAATGTGGCAGGACAGCAACACGCAGGTCTGCAAGTATGTTAAGTTTAGAGCAAAACTACAGGGAGCGACTAAGAAGAGGATGCAGTACTCAGCCTCTTTAAAAGAGATAAAACAGTGGCTTTCCTCATGGGCTGAGGCTAGAGAAGAAGGTCATGGTCAGGTAGGTGGCAGAGGGAAGAGAGCTAGGGAGGTGTACTTGTACTTGCACAAGCAAACTTAAACCCTGAAACTACGGAAAGTGAACACTAAGGTCCATCAATATCTTGTTCTTTATCATTATTCTAACTTTAAAATGTTTAACATAGTTTAAGCATCAATAAATGTTGAATATTTGTTCACTTATCCTCAACTTAATATTGATTAAATCTCAAGAAATCAGGTAATTCGAGTTTATTCCATGGCATCTTCCCTAAGAAACCTTGACCTTTAGTCTAAGATCTTTTTTGAATATTAGATTAGAATTAATATCTAGAAAAAAACTAACCCAATTTTTTAGAGGTCCAACAAAGCAAGGCTCATTTTGGATTGAGCCCGATTGCTCAGGGATGCTATAACAAATTTAGGGCCCACCTCTAGATGAAGCCTAAAATGAGCTTGGTTTGTATTGAGGATAGTAGAGAGAACTATTTTAGTAGTCCATAAGCCAATGATGTTTAATGATATGGTAAGATGGTCAGTATTCACTTATATAGCTATTGTTAAAGATACTATAAACAATTTATCAATATTTTACAAGTTTTTGTGGAGCATTTCAAATATACTCAAAAGTAGACAAAATGATATAATGAATTCCATCCAGTACCAACAACCATAAGCCTACAGCCAATATGCCCTATCCATACCTCCATCTCTTTCTCCTGAGACTATTTTGAATTTTTGTTTATTTGGAGTTTTTTGTTTGTTTTTGAGACAGAGTCTCACTATGTCACCTTCAGTAGAATGCCATGGCATCACAGCTCACAGCAACCTCAAACTCTGGAGCTTAAGCAATTCTCTTGCTTCAGCCTCCCAAGGAGCTGGGACTACAGGTGCCCACCACAACATCCAGCTATTTTTTGTTGCAGTTGTCATTATTTAGCAGGTCCGGGCCAGGTTCAAACCTGCCAGGCTCAGTGTATGTAGCTGGTGCTATAACCACTGTGCTATGGGTGTCAAGCCACCCTGAGACTATTTTGAAGCATTCCAGATATCATATGATTTTACTTTATATATTTCACTTATAAATAAATTCCAAGTGAATCTCTAAAAGACAATTGCTTACCTCTAAACATAACTAAAATACTATTATCACACAAAATAATTTATTAATAATATCAAACATCTAGTGTCAACTTTTTGATTGTCTCATAAATGTTACAAATAGGTGTTTTTCATGGAGCTTATTTTAATTAGGATTCAGATAAGGGCCAGGTATAGCAAATTGTTGCAATATTTTAAGTCTCTTAATTTTCAGGCTTCATCTTCATCTCTCTTTTATTATCCTTCTTGCAATTTATTTGTTGAAGAAATATGCTTTTAAGTCCTGTAGAATTTTTTATAATCTACATTGACTAATTACATCTCCTTGGTGTATGTTTGTCCATCTTCTGTATTTTCTGGAAATTGCTAGTTGAATCTAAAGGATTGATCAGATTCAGATTGAAATTTTTTTATAACATACTAGTTTTTACCAAAAATAAAACCAAACTAATCTCACGTTTTGCCAACAGCTTATTAACAAATTCCTTTCTCTATAATCCAGACCAGGAGACATTAAATGAAGTGTCATAAACTTGAAATTTATAACTGAACAAAGAATTTTTATTTTTGTGGAAAAGAATGCATATTCACATACATATTCTACTACCACCAAATAAATACAAGAAAAGTTCAAGTAACCAAACACAAACCCTCAAAGCTATAGGAACAACAAATGCAAATTAGCTGAGTATCTTAAGAATAACAAAACCTGAGATTAATAATACACTTTCTAGCCATAAAAATTGGGGCGTAGTTGTTCAAAACTCTATGGGTTTTTTGTTGTTGTTTCGGAGACAAAAGTCTCACTCTGTCACCCAGGTTAGAGTACAGTGGTGTCATCATATCCCATAGCAACCTCCAACTCCTGGGCTCCAGGGATCCTCCCGGTTCAGCCTCCTGAGTAACTGGACTATAGGCACAATCCACAACACCAGGCTAATTCTTCTATTTGTAGCAGAGGCGGTGTCTCACTCTTTCTCAGGCTGCTGGTCTTGAGCTCCTGACCTCAAGCAATTCTCCACCCGGGCCTCCCAGAGTGCTTGGATTGCAGAGGTGAGTTTTGGCCAGGTCTATATTTTTTTATTTAGAAATGAGCTTTATGTTCCAGGTTTTGGGTCAGTTTTCCCCAGCTACCACTAGGGGGAGATCAAGGTACATCTGAAAAACCCTCATCTAAAAAACAAGCCTTGTACCTGAAAAATTTACATTTTAAGTTCTTTTTCTTTCTTTCCAAATATGGTGCTTAGCCAATATTTAAAATTATTTATTTTGCTGCACTGCACTCATGTGTCTCATGCTTTTAATCCCAGCTGATCCCAGGAGGATCACTAGAGGAGTTGGGAGACCTGCCTGGACAACATAGAGAGACCACATGTCCAAAACATGAGAAAAAAAAAAAAAGAAAGCCAGGTATGGTGATGTGCACCTGTAGTCACAGCTACTCAAGAGACTGAGATGAGCGGACCCAGGAGTTTGAGGCTGTCCTGAGCTACGATCATGCCACTGTACTCCAGCCTGAGACAGAGAGAGATCTCCTCCCTAGCAATATCTTAATTAATTAATTAAAAATAAAAATTATTTGCTTTGTGTTTTCCTAAGAAACATCATACTAAAGTAACAATGTGGCCATTGTGGGTTCTGTACAAAGTACATGACACAAAATGTACTCCTGAAGTCTTCCTTCACCTCCGACATTTGCAAAGTCATTGAAAGTACAGAACCCAAGTAGAAATTATTTCGTGGTGATTGAATTAAAGCTTTTATTAGAGGTTCAAGAATGCAATACCCTAACTCCCTTCCTAACTAATTATAATCATAAAACACTAAACTGTAAAATAAGTATAAAGAAATCCAAAGAACTTCTATTTTTCTAATAATAAGTAATTTATTCTGGGGGTTTGGGAGATAAATAACCTAGTTCTCCCCCTGAAGTAAAGTAAGTCAATACTTCTCTACTGGAGGCCTAAGCACACACTTAGCCTTACGGATTATCCAGCTCTGTGTCTCATGCTGCAAATAATTAGGTAAAAATGTCAAAACTAATCAATCTTTTTTTTGCCACAAAATATGCACTCTCTTTATAGTGCTGTTTCTCACTGCCAATGCCTGGAAGACTCTAAAAGCATCGAGGTGACATTCGTGCTTTCCACCTTGGCAGACCTGGGAAGGAACCTGTGCAGACACGCACTGAATGGCTAGTCTTGGTGTCAAATGCAAATCCACCCTCAAGCTCCTCGGCTCTGCCAGGACAGGAGACGGAACACAGACGGCGTAGAGACAATGGGGACCAGGGTCAGTGCAGTACACACCTGAGCATGTACAGATGGTACAGCGGTTGGAGCTTTTTCATGACAATTTTAAGTGTGCCTATATTCACTGATCATGAATAAACTCACAGGAGGAAGTATAAGCCACAAGCCTAGGGAAAAAAAATGTTCTAGTCCAGGAGTAAATGGTACACTGAAGAATTTTTACCCAGCTCTACTGGAGAAAGGGAAAGGAAGTTTGTCACTTCCCATGGCATAAATTCTGCCACCCTAATTTCAGTCTACCGAGCATCGCATCATTAAATCTGGTCTTGAGAATAGATGCCAACAGTCAGCTCTTGCACACCACTCCTTGGTCCCTGTGCTTACAACATTCCTCTCTGGCCGTCCTCTGGCTGTGCAAATATTAGCAGCAGGCCTGATGGGGAAACTTCCTTTTCTACTCGTATGGAATCTGAGAGGATGAGTTTTCCATGAGCACAGCTGTTTTTCTTTGGTTGTCCTCATTTCTCTCTGAGGGTGAAGAATTGATTTATCTTGTGTCAGGAAGAAGGCACTGAGTGCCTTAAGCCAAACCCCTTTCTCCCATTTCTCTAGAGAATCTGCCTGGCTAGAGGATGTGCTTTCTTCTTTGGCTGCAGTCATGAGATAAAAGTCAATGCCCTTATGCCACAATTTTCCCAGGACAGTCTTGGTTTCATTAGTAGCACCCTCTCTAACTCTCAAAAGTCTTTGGTTTGCACAACAAATTATAGAGTAAAGCCTGCAGGCAACCAGAAGAAAGGCCCTGCCTTGGGACACACTCACTGCTACCTCAAAACTGAGCCTCAAGCTTCACTGTCACCGTCAGTGGTCATAAAGCTGACATTCGATCTTGATGAACTTGACTCTTTATCTAGCTCTAATTATGTTCCAAACTCAAGGAGCAACAACAGAGGCATTATTATGGAAACCTCTAAAACTTCACCAAACTGAGTGTCCAGAAAAGTGACTGGTTGTGGCTTCTAGACAAGAAGAAAGTCGAAATCTACACACTAAAAGATCCTAAAAGAGACCAGGTCTTTTCAGACAGTGACTCGCAAGCTCCTAAATCTATGTTAAGGAAACAAAATCTTAAAATTTTGAATGAGATCTGACTCATCAACAACTCCGCCACAGTAAAAATTTAGAATTAAATTGTGGTGACTTTCTAAATTCTAAGTCACCCTGACAAACATGCTCGATACACCACCCTGTTTCTTGTTGCCTACCTGTATGCAGGCTAGCCACCAGAAGAGGGACCCTCTCACCTCTAAATCCATCCTTACACCCTTTTGCTCCAAGAATAAACTGCAAACTTTCTTCAGCTCCTTATCTGTATATCTATATAAATAAAGCTGTGGAATACCAAAGCAGTACTCAGAGAAAATAAAATAACAATGCTCTTAATATCTGTGAAATACTTAAACATGCATAATTTCAGACTGTGTCTCCAAACTACCCTCTCTTCTGTTTTTGTTGCTGTTGTTTGATTGGAGGGGGCTTTCTTTGTTTCGCTGTGGTTTTTTTGAGACAGTCTCCCTTTGTCACCCTGGATAGAGTGCTATAGCATCATAACTCACAGCAACCTCAAACTCTTGGGCTCAAATGATCCTCCTGACTTGACCTTCCAGAGGGTTAGCATTATAGGTATAAGACACCGGGCCTAGCCTACCCTCTCTTAAAGTTCACTTGACCATGTATTTAATCCAAATGTGGTATTGATCATTTATTTGCTTTTTAAAGGACACATCCAATTACAAAGAATCACAAAATGGATGTCCACATCCTCTTGCAATTGCAATTTTTTTTTCAAACAAAATACTCCTTTCAAGCTAATAAGCCATTACTGTGCTTTCAAATTTCTCCCAACATCAATGTCTGGGGAGCGAGGATAGGATGACACAGACAGACACACAACCATACTCACAGAGGGCACAGTACAGAAAACTGTCCACAGGGAGCCCTGCATTCCAGACTGTCATAGCCAAACACTTCAGAAGAGATTTATGCTGTCCTGGATCTGCCCCACTATAAGCAGCAGCAGTTGAACTGCAAGCACACCAGGAAGCTCAACTTAAGTTCATGACCAAAGGCAGGGTGGGGAGGAACACAGCAAGAACATATCCAGACAATTCTGCTGATGCACTTGTTGGTTCAGTTATTTTCTTGCCAGAGCCACACATACACACCCATAGGCGGTGCCTCCAGCTCACAAAATGCAGTAGAAATGTGTCAGTTCTTCAGTCATTATCAGCAAGACAAAAATCCAAACCATATAATTCACTGCCCAAAGAGGATTTATTTTTTCTTTAGTTGTTAATTTTGGTTTCTTACTATAACCAAGACAACTATTTACCTACCCAACATTCATTCTCTTCATTTTCCTTAATGATGCAATTTTAATTTTATTCCAAGTAATGATGTATCCAGCTAAATGACGACATTTACCAACCTCTCCTAAAGCTAAGGATAGTTGATGAATAGTAGGTGGGCCTTTAAAGAAAGTTCCTTAAGACAAACAACTAGAGTTTACTTTTTTGTCTTGCTTGCTTCCCTTCTGGAACATGTATTAACATCTGGAAACTTACCAATCATCTTGGACTATATGACAATCTTGGGAACAAAAACCACATGCTCTGGATGGTAGAGAAAAAAAAAAAAAGAGCTGGACACGGTGGCTCATGCCTGTAATCCCAGCACTCTGGGAGGCCAAGGCAGGTAGATTGCCTCAGCTCAGGAACTAGAGACCAGCCTGAGAACAAGCAAGATCCAGTCTCTAAAAAATAGCCGGACATTGTGGCGGGCACCTGTAGTCCCAGCTACTTGGGAAGCTGAGTCAAGAGGATCACTTGCACCCAAGAGTCTGAGGTTGCTGTGAGCTGTGATGCCATGGCACTCTATCGAGGCACACTGTCTCAAAAAAATAATTAATTAATTAATTAAAAAACCTAGGTCACTGAGACCAATTTAGAGCTAGCATACAAGCCTCTCTTCTGCCTTTCCTTATGAAAGAAAAAACTAAAATTCTACCTTGCTGAATTCCTGTCTGTATTACTAGTAGTTGAACAAAATTTACAGTTGGTATGCCTACTATCTGAATCACCCAAATCGTCTGATAATTGCTCAGTACCACCTCGCTTTGGGATACAGAAACAAAGCTTTAAAGCTGGCTATAATAGTTATGGTGATTTGATTCTCAAAACTAAAAATTAGGTCACACAATAAGAACAGGTTGAATCCAATTATGGGAGAAGCAGATTAGCTTATTTGAAATCAGGGCTGTGCTAGAACACCGAGATCAGATGATTCTATTTCGGATATTAAGTTCAATCACATTGCAGTAATCCTGACCTGATTTTCCACTTCATCAGGAAAAACATAAGTTTAGGCACTGAGCAGTACACACTCTTCGAACCAGGAACTTCAGTTTAATACTTAATCTCTGAAATTAATTTCACAAAAGGTTCTAGGTTTTCTGAAACTCACATTCCCCCTAAACTTTGGGGGATTGTAGTGATTACATCTACGCTTCTTCCTCTGTACCTAGGAAAAAGTGTTACTAGCAACTTTATCCCATACAACTCAGCTCTAGATATTTATATTTGCCTTACCTAAGCCCTCTACGTCTGCTTCCCCATAAAAGGACAATAATGCTAACCTTTCCTCCAAGATATGTTATGATGTTTAATTAATGTTTACAAAGTATTTAGTGAGCTGCAGATGAAAGATGCTAAAGAAGCGTAAAGCAATATCATTTAGTCTGACTCATCGTTACCCTTCCTAGTTATACGGAATGAAAACCATGTTGCTACAGCCAAAAGAGCGACTGATACACATTAGGTCAAAAGTAAATCCCAGTGCTACTTAAATCACATCACAAAGTAAATACCTGAAGCCTCTTAATAGACTAATATGCTTCTTTTGTGTAGTAAGTATTTGAAACCTCTTAATATTTAAAAATATAAACTGATTACAAGGTTGGAGTAATGGTTAAAAAAAAAACCATGCCTTTAGCAGACATATGAAATTCTTTGCACTTTATTATGTAGATGAACATTCAATCAGCTATGCTGTGAAACTTTACAACTTGAAAAACTTAGCTTTATTTGATTCACTTGCAATTGAAACTAACAATAATGACCTAAAGTTCACAGGACAATAAATTGGCAGTCTTAAAAGGTTAGTTCAACTGGTATTTCTTAAGTTTCTCTGTGCCTTGTGTTGAGGTACATGTTATTCAACATACAGTCTTCAACAATTTTCAACTAAGTATACAACTATATTTAATAAATACATATGAAGATTTTTTATATTTCCAAACCAAGGAATCATTTACTCTATATATTCTATTCTAGAATATAAAGCTAAAATTATCATTTTATTGTGTAACATGGAACTCTTTTTCAAATTCAAACAGCTCTCTATCCTAATACTTCCTTGCTGTATAGGAAAATAAGAATTAGGAAATAGGAACAGCATGCCCACAACAGAGAAAAAGTCAATTCAGTTCAAGTTAGGGGAGGGAGATCGGTGTGGGCACAATGTAAGGGTATGTCCTGGACACAACTATAACAGGGACCTTACCTAACAAATGCAAATATTGTACTCTAATTGTTTGTATCCTCATATCAATCTGAAACTTTAAAAAATTATTTCCATGGATGCATTAGCCACAATTTATGTGCTCACTTGCTACAGGAGTCTAGTTGGTATTAATTGGGCAGCAAAAGTCAAGATTGAAGTTATAAACATGATTTTTGAAAGATATGGTGCTTTGAGAAATGAAATAAATAAGTCAAGTGAGTAATGTAAGACAAAAGGGAAATGGGAAGAGCCCTGCTGCTCCCCCAGTTAGTTGGGGTAAATGTATACCATCCATCTATATCGTACTCAGAGTAAACTGTTTCAAAGAGAACCAATAGTCTTAAAGAGAAAAAAATATACACACATACACTTATATTACTGAGCAAAGAATAGACTCCATGGCTGTTCCAAAAGCCGTATTGGCTGAGTCCGTCATTACATTATGTAAGAAAATGAAATCTTAACTATTCTCCACCCAGAAAATGAGTAGTTGAATTTTCTTCCAACTTCCAGATAATATGGTAAATTTGGGAACCTGTGGCCTACTCAGGTTTACTGGGAAGGTAAAAGAAACTCACATCAATTTCATCTCCCAAAAGCACAAAGTTAAAATTCTCCCACATTTAACATAAAGACTATTATAAAATTGGATTAATCCCTTAACAACAGCAACAATAACAAAAAGACAGACAGGGCATTGCATTACAGCAGTGGAGGGACTTTTAACAGTAAAAGTCCCATCTTAACCAGTCTAGATATAAAGCCACCCAATGTTAGAGTTAACCTAAAATCATTTTCTTCTACCTTTTTGATGACAACTTCTATCTCCATTTCTTTTCTTCCTCTAAATGTGTTGTGACCCATAGGATTACAACCTGTATGTCCCCCAAATACTTGCCACCCACCTCCTTTTGCCATATATTTTTATATCATGTAAATCATAATGGGAAGAATCCCCATCCAGCTTATGATGTAAAACTGGCATACACGCCTCCCACCCTTACTCCTAAAATGTCTCTGTGAATTCTAAAGCAGCTTAGCTTGCGCTGAGTCACTTCTTCCTTGAATTTCTTGCTTCTGCTGAATTCTCCAGTGTCATCACTTATGCATGGGCCTTTAGCTTTACTCCATATTAACTCAGCATGCAATACTTTCCTTCAGACTATCTCTTTTTTTATATATATAATTTTATTGAATCATAATTGTGTACATTGGTGCAATCATAGGGCACAATGTGCTTCATATACATTCAGAAATATTTTGATCGTACTGTTACAGATAGCCTTCATGGCATTTTCTT
>CAUYON010043854.1:0-29259 GCA_963573935.1 Arctocebus calabarensis
ACTTTTTTCTCATTATGGAATAAGTCATTTATTTCCTTTTAAAGGAATTCCACATGTCAACAAAGAGATAGAAATAGGGTCCTTACTGGTGACTGTGAAGCCACTCGCTTGGTGGCTACTTACACTAACTCCATTAGACAAACTCTGATGCCATCCTCCTGTGCCCCTCACTGCTTTCCCTAGGTTCTATCTAGCCTACCGTAAGGACAGATCAGCTCCAGCCATGCCATTTCTTTTCCCCTTCCCTTGGCAGATTACCTTCAATTCTCCAGGGCCCTTTTCCTCATCTCTGCTGTCATCATCCTCATTGTTATTATCCAGCTCTGCATCTCTTTCACCAAACAAACAAACCCACCTGAGCACATCCATCCTCTGATTCATCTCAGGTACAACACAACGAGGTTGGAAAAGTTTGTCCCTGGACTCCTAGTATTTTATCCCTAGTCTGTGCCATTTCCCCCTCTTTTTACAAGGTAGTCCCCAGCCTCACAAGAACTGCTGTGGGACCTTTGTCTCTTCCCAAAGGGAGGAAAGCGTTTGATAAATTTTCATTCCTTGCAGAACTATTGCTTGTTATTTATTTTTTTATTTTTTAAAAAAAATGGAATGCTTCACAAATTTGCATGTCATCTTGCTCAGGGGCCATGCTAATCTTCTCTGTATTGTTCCAATTTTAGTTTATGTGCTCCCAAAACAAGCTCAGAACTATTGATTTTTAAAGAGGGGACCCGGGAAAGATTATACCTTACCCAGGGAAAATATCTGATGGATTAGTAGGGAAGGACATTACAGAATCCTCTTGGCACCCCAAAAATCACCATGTAAATATCTAGCTACTTGGCCTGATTTACTTACAGACCCCCTTCAACAATCTTCTTCCAGATAAGGCAGATGGAAACTCTTTGCTCCCTCATCTTGGCTAGCTACCAAATGAGTCTTCTAAGACAGAATTGAGATGGCTGATGATGACAATGAAGTGCCAGGAGAGGGAAGAAGGTAGAAGGGGAGAGATGGCAGAAGGAGGTTATGATGGGCGTTGATAGCTTTCATTCTGATCCCAGGCACCTGCTTACTCTTCTGCCTCATTTTGTTCCTGATGCAAGTGAAATTGTCCAGTGAAAACATCTCGGAGCCTCATTTCCTATTAGTCTACCACCTCAATTGGTGGGGCAGCAGCATCTACATAATAGTTGGTGAGTGAATGCCCCTGAAGCAAAGGCAGAGAAAAGGCAATTCTGCATGGTTTTTTCTTCTCTCATTCTTTTTGTTTTCTTATTTTTGCCTGTTTATTTGGCATATTAGAATTTCACAATTTGGAAAGGGTCTATCAAGAGTCATTTCCATGTCAGTGAACAATCCTTAATAACAAATGCTTCCATTTTTTCCTATAATGAAACCTAAGCCTGCACAGATAGAAGCAAGATTCTAAGAAAAAAAATTTTTTTAAGTAGAGGGTGGGGAGTGCCTGTAGCTCAGTGGATAGGGCGCCAGCCACATGAACCAGGGCTGGTGGGTTCAAACCCGGCCTGGGTCTACTAAACAAACAACAACAACAACAACAAAAAGTAGCTGGGCGTTGTGGCAGGTGCCTGTAATCCTAGCTACTAGGGAGGCTGAGGCAAGAGAATTGCTTGAGCCCAAGAGTTGGAGGTTGCTGTGAGCTGTGACGCAATAGGAGTCTATAGAGGGCAACAAAGTGAGAGTCTGTCTCAATAAAAAAAAAAAAAAAGTAGAGAAGGAAGCAAAGACATAACCGAGCTATTCTCCAGTCCTTCCAGAAGACAGTTTCTAAATTCCCTCTTCTTTTTCCATGTCAAATACTTCACCTTTATGAGAAAAATTGACCTATACTTTCAAATCAGTTTCCAAAATAAAGTTTCAACATATGTTCCTTTGTAGTTTTATCAGCATAAGGCAAAGCAGTAACACTTCTTTAATCCTTCTAAGCTATATATTTATTTTTATTAATGAATTAGCTACAGCAGTGATCTCCAAACATTTCATCATATACATTAGTAAAACACTTTTAGAAAGCATTCAGAAAAGATGTATTTTTACTTATATACCTGTGTATTAAATCATTAACATATTCATTATATAATAAAATATACTCAAAAATAGAATTTAAAACATATTTACTTAAAATTTCAAAAAAAAGAAACAACTGTTTTCTTCCTGTATCCCAATGAATCCACTTCCTGGATATCCCTGTACTGCAAAAAAGCTGGGATCGGCTCGGCACCTGTGGCTCAACGGGCTAAGGCACCAGCCACATACACCTGAGCTGGCAGGTTCGAATCCAGCCCGGGCCCGCCAAACAGCAATGACAGCTGCAACCCCCCCCCCCCCAAAATGGCCGGGTGTTGTGGCAGGCGCCTGTAGTCCCAGCTACTTGGGAAGCGGAGGCAGGAGACTCTCTTGAGCCCAGGAATTGGAGGTTGCTGTGAGCTGTGATGCTACAGCACTCTATCCAGGGTGACAGCTTGAAGCTCTGTCTCAAAAAAAAAAAAAAAAATGCTGGGATCAATGTTTTGAATCTTGGGTCCCTAATGATAATGAACAGGATATTCAGAAATGTATTGTTAATCAAAGTCATCAAAATCAAAAATAATTATGCCAGTCCTACCATTCATGAATGTTTGCCGCTTTGAGATTTGTATCTATTACTAAACTACAATGCTGACCCTGACCTTTCTTTTTTCTCTAGGGCTCCTCTGTGGACTCAGTTACATAAGTTTTCAGGTTCCTGAATCAGACCAAAATGTCCATATGAGCCCTACAATAAAGACAAGTTTAGAATGTATGACCACCATGGGATGGAATCTAACTCAAATGAACACAAGTGTCTCTCCACAGATGCATCAAACATCAGAACAACATCCAAGACCAGTGGCACAACTGTGGACCGAACCAGAGACAAGGACCCAGACAGAGCCAGAGATAGGGAATGAATTATTAATCAAGAATGAGTTAGTCACCCAGGATAGTGAAGCTACTGAGATAAAACCAATTGAGCCAGGACAGGGACAACGATAGGAAATGTTAGGAGTGGCAAGTCAAGCAATAGACTTAAAGACAATGAAAACAAAAATTCCAAAGACAGGCATGGTAAGGGCAGAGATTCGGCTGAGAAAAATGATGATGACAAGACAAAAAGTTAATCTTAGATATAATGTAATAAAGGGTAGAGATTTTTTTTTTTTTAAAAGAAGCCTGGCAGAGAGGTTTTCTTTCAGAGTTGGCGATGTGTTGTGGTTCTTATGAGGGTGGTGGGAGTACCAGAGGTAATCTGAGATGACAGTAACATCCTCAGCTTATGCTTTGTATATCAAAGAAGTCAATATTTTGGATGAAAGAATGTCATTAGTATAGTTTAGGTCAAGCCTCCACGAACTTAATCCCAGCAAAAATGATGAAAAGGTTGTTAGAGAGTTTCCAAATAAGTATTATATGCCATGACTGGAAAAGGCTGGCTATAGATGGTATGCCCCGGCCACCAAGCCTTTCCAGATTTTCATGATCACACAATAGGGCACTTCACCAGAATGGAATGAGCATTCAGTTTGGAAATTCAATACTCCAGTGTTTAATCCTCACTCCCCTAATGAGTTAGACTGACTTTTGGCAAAGATTTAACTTTCTTGGGTCTAAGATCTTTCACTGACCAGCTCAACTCTGAAATTCCTTCTACTGCTAACTTTTTATGGCCTCAAGTCATAAACAATACAGAAGTTATTCCTGTTGGTCCATGAACCACAGATTTTATTTTAGTAGGTACCCTAGTCTAGTCAGAGTAATTAAATTCAGTTCTCTATCTCCAAGTCTACTTCTAGAAAGTTGCTTCTTTTTTATTCAGATAGCTCATTAAAAATGTAAGTAATATCCACTTTTCAAAACAATTTGCAAGAACTAGAAAGGAAGGAAAAAGACAAAAGGCAAAAATGCCTGACTCTGTGATATAGAATGTGCCATCTAGATAGAGATTTTTGTGAGGCCTTAATGGTTTCACAAAAGGGATTGTGGTCGTTAAAACTAAAAGCTGTTTTTTGGGAGGTTTTTTGTTTGTTTTTGGCTGGGGCCAGGTTTCAACCCACCACCTCTGGTAGACAGGGCCAGTGCCCTACTCCTTTGAGCCACGGGTGCCACCCTTAAAAGCTGTTTTTTAAGAGTTGGAAGTATTAGCAATTTACTATGAAAATCCACTCCTAATTTCTTATGTAGTCACTATTTTACTATTGCTGCCTCTGTGTACCTTTCACTAGTTAGTAAAATTCTCTGAGGCTCTTAATTTTGTCATCTTCGAAAGTGACTTCATGAGGCGGCTCCTGTGGCTCAAAGGAGTAGGGTGCTGTCCCCATATGCTGGAGGTGGTGGGTTCAAACCCAGCTCCTGCCAAAACCTGCCCCTCCCCCCAAAAAAGTGACTTCAGCAAATGATGTCATCCTCTTTCCACGTATTTTACTTGCTGGAACACTAGACATGAAAGAGGGAGAGAACAGGGAGCATTAAAAGACATTCCTCCTGGGGCTGCACCTGTGGCTCATTGAGTAGGGCACTGGCTCCATATACTGAAGGTGGCAGGTTCAAACCTGGCCTCGGCAACTGCAAAACAGAAAAATAGCATTGTGGCAGGTACATTGTGGACCCAGCTACTCCGGAAGCTGAGGCAAGAGAATCACCTAAGCCCAGGAGTTGGAGGTTGCTGTGAGCTGTGTGACGCCACAGCACTCTACCGAGGGTGATAAAAGAGACTCTGCCTCTACAAAAAAAAAAAGACATTCCTCCTGGTAAATAGGAATTATTTATCCTGGTAAATATGATTTAACAGACAGTTTTAAAGTACAGATTCTCTAAGGAGATGGTTAAAATTTTAGTTATACCTCAGATTAGATCACTTAAATCAACTATATGATTACATGGCCAAATATTGTTAAGCAAATGCTTTTATGGTTAGAAGAAGGAAGAAGAAACTTTGCAAAGGGCCGGTTTAGAAGGGGGAAGAATTTTGAGAGCTTTCAGGCAGGATGGAGGGGCTGATTACTTGGAGAGCAGGGATACTGAAAAAGAAAGGCACGAGGGGCTCAGCGCCTGTAGCACAGTGGTTACAGCGCCAGCCACATGCACTGAGACTGGCGGGTTCGAACCTGACTCTGGCCAACTAGACAACAATGACAACTGTAACAAAAAATAGCCAGGTGTTGTGGCAGATGCCTATAGTCCAGCTACTTGGGAGGCTGAGGCAAGAGAATTGTTTAAGTCCCAGAGTTTGAGGTTGCTGTGGGCTGTGATGCCACGACATTCTACTGAGTGTGACATAGTGAGACTCTGTCTCAAAAAAAAGCATGAAGGAGACAGATAAAGACAAACTTTTATCTCCATTGTGATTTTGCCTAAAACCAATCAGGTTTTTGATCGATTTGGTAACGTGTAGCCTCCATGTTCTCTTATTCATACCTGCATTCCCATGTATCATCCTTCCGTCAAGATTTTAGCAAAGATTTATTGAACACCAAAAGGTAGTTTCACTGTGTAGAGGGCAATAAAGGCAGTAAGAGTAAAGGGCCAAATACAGGTTTTAGGAGTTCAGATAGTAAGATGTATAGCACACCTAGTTAAGTCTAGGAGCTTAAGGCAGAGGAGCTCATAGTATGCAAAATGTAAATGAGATCATTCTTTTTTTTTTTCTTTCAGTTTTTGGCTGGGGCCAGGTTTGAACCCGACACCTCTGGTATATGGGGCTGGTGCCCTACTCCTTTCAGCCACAGGCGCCGCCCGAGATCATTCTTAAAAATGAAAAACTGAGGCTCGGCACCTGTGGCTCAGCAGGCTAAGGCTCCAGCCACATACACCTGAACTGGTGGGTTCGAATCCAGCCCAGGCCGCCAAACAACAATGACGGCTATAACCAAAAAATGGCCAGGCGTTGTGGCAGGCGCCTGTAGTCCCAGCTACTTGGGAGGCAGGGGCAGGAGACTTGCTTGAGCCCAGGAATTGGAGGTTGCTGTGAGCTGTGATGCCACAGCACTCTACCCAGGGTGACAGCTTGAGGCTCTGTCTCAAAAAGTAAAAAATAAAAAATAAAATGCCTTTTGAATACCCTGGTAGGTTTGTCAAGTTAAGACAAAGTTTCCCAAGTTAGAAATAAGGATGGAAGTTTGAGAGCTGGGCTCATAAAACATAATGAAGGTAGCTGAATTTACAGGCATATTTGAGATCCTTAGAAGAAAAGAGCGGAGTAAAGAATAAAAAGAAACCCAAAGTATAAAACCTTGGACCATCTCAACATTTGTGAGATAGATAAAATGAGAAGAAATAAGAGAAGGATACTCTGGAAACTCAGGAGAAGAGAAATGAAGAGAGTTGCTAGGGAAAAAAGGTTCAGCAGTGTTAAGTGCCAGGCAGAGATTACGGAAAGTTAAAGTGGGACACTGGGCTTAGTAATTAAGAGTCTACTGCCAGCTTGGCGCCTGTAGCTCAGTGGGTAGGGTGCCCACCACATGCACCAGGGCTGGTGTGTTCAAACCTGGCTGGGGCCTGCTAAACAACAATGACAACTGCAACAACAACAACAACAACAAAATAGCTGGGCATTGTGGCAGGAGCCTGAAGTCCCAGCTACCAGGGAGTCTAAAGCAAGAGAATCGCTTAAGCCCAAGAGTTTGAGGTTGCTGGGAGCTGTGAGCCACAGCACTCTACTGAGGGCAACATTGTAGACTCTATCTCTACAAAAAAACAGTCTAACACTGCACGTTCAGAAAGCATGACGAGGATAATAGGGGCAGAAGCCAAAATAACAAAAGGTTGGTAAAAGGATCGAAGTTGAGAAAGTACATGTACAGTATAGGTTCTTCCCCATTCTATTACTTTACTGAGAAGCTACTATGTGCCAAGTACCATGGATAGAATTCTAACAGAACAGATCCCAATTCTCAATGTACCCTGTGACTGGAGTAAAGATAGGCTCTCCTGAGTACCCATCTAGTCTTGGTAAATAATAAGAGGCTTTGTGGGATAAGTCACTTCTAGGCTGAAACCAGTTGGCCAGGTTAGGCTGGGGCAAGGTATTCAAAAGAAGGCTCATATCCAAAGGTCTGAGCTGAAAGAGAACATGGACCATTTGGTGAAACTGAAAGGAGCAGAAGCATAACTTTGAAGGGGCAGGGTGACTACCCAGGGAGAGGATATTCTGGCTGCTTAGATGAAGAGTTACAAAGTTTAGCTGGGTGTGGTGGCAAAACTCAGTTGCCATGTAGGTAAGTGAATAATACCTTCACCCCTTTTTCTTTAATGATAGTTTACTTTGACTAAACTGTTTCTCACAAGACACACACAAAAAAACAGAAATAGAAGAGCAAAAGATGGATAAATCTGTAAGCCTAACATGTTTGACTTCCCTAATGTTTATATAAGCAATGGCCTAATTAGGTCTAAAGCCACATCCACATCCAAAATAAAGCAAAATTTTTCCCCTAAAGTACCCCCTTTAAAGCATGGAAGGGCTGACTTTAAGACATTCGAATTAATAAGGCAGGCACTAACTCACTTCTGAGGATTTTCCCAGTTTCTAATCTAATCAATCAAACTAACAAAACTATCTGGGGTTACCTGATTTTGCCTGTTTCAAAACACTGTCCAGGTAGAAAGCAAGCTGCCTCGAGTTCCTGTAGCTGAAGTTGTTGGAGCCACGTTCAGATGAGATCATCTCAGGAACCAAAAGCAGCAGCTTTCAGGCAAAGTGAATGGTGCCGCCTGGGGACGTATCTTTGGTAAGCAAGATTGCAACAGAACAGGCAGTTTACCCTGGCAGTGCTGACTCACACTAGGCAAAACTCGTATTTCCCAAACAACTCTGCCTGAGCCAGCTGCAATCAATAGCAACCTAGAAAAGAAGAGGCACCCCACTGATTGTCTTAAATCAAGTGCTGATTACTGGGGGCAGATAAATTTCATTCCCCCACAGCTGCTACCTTGGCCACCTCTGAAGCCCTTACCCAGGAAGCTACAGTGAACGGTTTCTGAAATTTCATCTGAGGTGCAGCCTGGAGCTCTAGATAGAAAGATTACTGAAGTAGCAGGCTCACAATTCTGAAGATTTCCCCAGAAGGCTGATAAAGAAGTCGGTTTGCATTTACAAATTAGAACATCTGGGTCTGTGAACTCGGGAACTTGCCCAGTACTCGTTAGCTGGTCAAATTATTACAGTAAATTTTTGTCAGCTGGAACTAGACTCATTGTTTTTTCCCACTCGGCCTTATGTGACCTCTTATTTCCTCAGACAACTCAAGTTCTCTCATTAAGACAGAAACACTGCAATTTTTTTTTTCCAATCCGCTACCACATTCTTTATGCTAAGAGCTAAATCATCCACCACCACACCTATTGGTTGCATAAGAAACATAGAAGGCTATGAAAATCATCTTAACACTTATTCTTTAAAAAAAAAAAAAAAAATCCCTAAATTTATTTCAATGTTCATTTATTACTCAGATTAAAAAATCAATTCTAGTATGGTAGGCGTCACAACAGCTATTAATTATTATTGACTTTGTCCTAATAGGCTAGAATTGTCATGATGGTATACCAAGAAAACAAAAGACTAAGTCCTTGCTTTCTGTTTTAATTTGACAAGAGAGAAATTAAAGTTCACATCAGGGTTGGCCCCCATAGCTCAGCGGTTAGGGCGCCAGCCACATACACCAGGGCTGGTGGGTTCAAACCCAGCCCAGGAATGCTAAATAGCAATGACAACTGCAATAAAAAAACAGGATATTGTGGAGGTTGCCTGTAGTCTCAGCTACTTGAGAGGCTGAGGCAAGAGAATTGCTTAAGCCCAAAAGTTTGAGGTTGCTGTGAGCTGTGACGGCACCACACTCTACTAACTGAGGGCAACATAGTGAGACTATGTCTCAAAAATAAAATAAAACAATAAAGTTCCTATCAGATCCTCTGTTCCTGCTCAAAATATGTGATGGTTCTCCATGGACATCAGCTATTTCTTAGGATGGGCATTCCAGGCCACCACACCTAGCCTCATCCATCGTTCAAAGTAGGTCACAGCATGAACTCTGCTTGTGGTGGCCAATTCAGCTTGTCACTCAATAAATACCAGTATTAGGTTAATAAAATGTATGTGCAGAAAATCTGGATTTTAAAAACTATCCTCCTTAATGGGCTGGGCGTGGTGGCTCACGCCTGTAATCGTGGCACTCTGGGAGGCCAAGGCCAGTGGATTGCCTGAGCTCACCAGTTCTAGATCAGCCAGAGCAAGAGTGAGACCCCCATCTCTAAAAATAGCTGCGCGTTGTGGCAGGCGCATGTAGTCCCAGCTACTTGGGAGGCTTGAGGCAAGAGAATCACTTAAGCCCAACCCAAGAGTTTGAGGTTGTTGTGAACTAAGATGCCACAGCACACTATCAAGGGTGACAAAGTGAGACTCTGTCTCAAAAAAACTATCCACTTAATTCTATTCCTTTTCAAGGGGCTAGTTTTAAAAAAAGTTATTTATCCAACTCATTTAATTCTCTTTAATTACATTATTCCAGTAGAATAGTCAAACTGAGCTTTTGTAAAGTATTATAAAATGTTTCCTGTTTAATTTTCTCTCCTTCATTGTTTTTCTTTTAGAAAAATGGCTGCTTTTAAAGAAGTTTCCCTATAGTACTATTAATTAGCCCTTTTAAGTGATAAACACATCTTTATAGCAGCTGACAACCATTATCTCTTGGACCACATTTTAAAAAAATATTTCTGTAGTTGATGATAAGTCACAAACATTGTAACATGACTGTCAAGGTGCAAATTCAGAACCTTCTTTAGAAAAAACACAGTATTATTAGAAAGGCTTCTGGTCTGTTCTATAATAGTAAACTTTAAATAAGGAAGAGAAAATCCAGACGGTTCTGTGCCCAGGAAGTAAATGTGAATTAGGGAACTGTATAAACTGCTAGGACAAACTCTACTGAGAAGGTAAGCAGAGCTTTGTGGCTCTCATTTCCCCTTTTGGATCTGATACAGTTTTAATCAGTTTCCTCAAACTATAACTATATTCCATCCAAGTTCTGCCCTTTAGACTGGAAAGGTTAAAGATTACACATTTAGAGCTTATGAAAGGTACTAAATTTGAACTAACGGCTTTAGCTAAGTGAGGTTTTATAAGATTATAGGAAAATTATGACAACTTAAGGCTATATAAGAAATAAGAGAAATAACAGTGTCTTTGTGATTAAGTTCTTTTAATACAGTACTACCACTTTGGTAGGCCAAGGAGGGTGGATCACCTGAGGTCAGGAGTTCCAGACCAGCCTGAGCTACAGTGAGACTTATCTCCAAAAATAGCCTAGTACTGGGGTGGCGCCTGTAGTCCCAGCTACTCAGGAGGCTGAGGCAAGAGAATCGCTTGAGCCCAAGAGCTGTGAGCTATGACACCATAGCACTCTACCAAGGGTGACCAAGTGAGACTCTGTCTCAAAAAAAAAAAAGAAAAGAAAAAAAAAGAAAGAGGAGAGCAGAGGACACTAGACAATGGGAAGGGTAGGAGGAAAGGAGGAATGAGGAGACAAAGGATCCAAAATGAAAGCCACAAAGCAGGTATAAGTTCTGGTTCCACAGTTAACATGTTATGGCTTGGCGCCTGTAGAACAGTGGTTAAGGCTCCGGCCACATACAACCAGGGGGTTCAAACCCAGTCCAGGCCAGCTAAACAATGACAATTGCAACAACAACAAAAAATAGCCAAGCGTTGTGGCAGGCGCCTGTAGTCCCAGCTACTTGGGAGACTGAGGCAAGAGAATCGCTTAAGCCCAGGAGTTTGAGGCTGACGCCATAGCACTCTACCCAGGGTGACATAGTGAGACTGTCTCAAAAAAAAAAAAAACATGCTGTATAGTTTCTAATAGGTAGGAGGACAATGTTCCCAACATAAAGTGATGATGAATGTCTGAAATGACAGATATGCTAATTACCCTAATCTGATCACTATACATTATATGCGTCACAATGTCATTAGGTACCCATGACTATGTACGATTATTGTGTGTCAATTTAAAAAACTTTTAAGTGAAATAAAAATGTTCAGGCAGCGCCTGTGACTCAGTAAGTAGAGCACTGGCTCTATATACCAAGGGTGATTGTTCAAACCCGACTAAACTGGAACAAATAAATAGCCGGGCATTATGGCAGGTACCTGTAGTCCCGGCTACTCAGGAGGCTAAGGCAAGAGAATCACCTAAGCACAAGAGCTAGAGGTTGCTGTGAGCTGTTGACACCACAGCACTCTACCGACGATGACAAAATGAGACTCTTGTCATAAAAAAAAAAAAAAAGAAAGAAAGATATTCATTTTCAGGATTCTGTAGTCTTCCAAATCCATAGAGAATTACCAAACACACACAAAAGAACTAGGAGAACACACAAACTGGAGAAAGAACTGCAATGGGAAACATTGTATGGGAGCCATTATTAGCCTTATCGGTACTTAAATTTTCTTTTGTTTTTGCAACAAGCATATATTCAAATATTAGAGTTAAAATTTTGGTTAAATTTTTAAAATTTTTTGGCCTGACATGGTGGTTCATGCCTGTAATCCTAGCACTCTGGACCGCGAAGGCAGGTGCATCCCTTTACCTCAGGGGTTTGAGACCAACCTGAGTAAGAGCAAGACCCTGCTCTGCTAAAATAAAAAATACTAGGCAGGTGTTGTGCTGGCAGCTATAGTCCCAGTTACTTGAGAGGCTGAGGCAAGAGGACTGCTTGAGCTCAGGAGTTTAAAGTTGCTGTGAGCTAGGCTGACGCCACTGGATTCAACTCAGGGTGGCAGAGTAAGACTATCTCAAGTAAATAAACACTTTTTTTTTTTTTTTTTGAGACAGAGCCTCAAGCTGTCACCCTGGATAGAGTGCCGTGGCATCACAGCTCATAGCAACCTCCAATTCCTGGACTTAAGCGAGTCTCCTGCTTCCGCCTCCCAAGTAGCTGGGACTACAGGCGCCCGCCACAACGCCCGGCCATTTTTTGGTTGCAGCTGTCATTGTAGTTTGGCGGGGCCCGGGCTTGTATCCAAAAGTGGCTGGCGCCTTAGCCTTATCCACAGGCGCCAAGCCAACACTTTTTTATTTTTTTATTTTTTTTGAGACATAGCCTCAAGCTGTCACCCTGGATAGAGTGCTGTGATATCACAGCTCACAGCAACCTCCAATTCCCGGGCTCAAGCAAGTCTCTTGCCTTCGCCTCCCAAGTAGCTGGGACTACAGGCGCCTGCCACAACACCCAGCTATTTTTTGGTTGCATCCATCATTGTTGTTTGGCAGGCCCGGGCTGGATTCGAACCCACCAGCTCAGGCGTACGTGGCTGGCACCTTAGCTCGTTGAGCCACAGGTGCCAAGCCACTTTTTTTTTTTTTTAATGAAGGTACTTTATTGTTTGGTAGGCCTGGGCTGGTTTTGAACCAACCAGCTCCAGTGTATGTGGTTGGCATCCTAGCTGCTGAGCTACAAGCACCAAGCCAACATTTTTTTTTTTTTTAAGACACATTCTCACTTTGTCGGCCTCCATAGAGTGCTGTGGCATTACAGTTCACAGCAACCTTGAACTCTTGGGCTCAAGCGATTCTCTTGCCTCAGCCTCCTGCATAGGTGGAACTATGGGTGCCCACCACAACACCCAGCTATTTTTAGAGACAGGGTCTCGCTCTGGCTCAAACTAGTCTCGAACCTGTGAGCTCAGGCAATACACTCAGCCTCCCAGAGTGCTTGGATTACAGGTATGAGCCACCGCCTCCAGCTGATAAATACATTTTTTAGCATTTATAAACTACTTTCATCTTCATCTCTTCACTTTTTCCTTTCAACACCTTCTTTTTATCTACTTCCTCACCTCCAGAACCCTAACTGATAATGCACATTTATTTTTTTTCTTTTTGAGTCAAAGTCTCACTTTGTCACCCCAGTAGAGTGTCATAGCTCACAGCAACCTCAGACTCCTGGACTCAAGCTATTATCTTGCCTCAGCTTCCCAAATAGCTGGAATTACAGGCACCTGCCACAACACCCAGCTATTTTTTCTTTTTTTTTTTTGAGACGGTCTTGCTCTAGCTCAGGCTGGTCTTGAACTGGTGAACTCAGGCGATCTGCCTGCCATGGCCTCCCAGAGTGCTGGGATTACATGCTTGAGCCACCACACCCAGCTTCACATTTCTTCTTTCAACAAAATTCATCTAACTATATCTACATCCTTTTTCTGTCTGAGAGGATAGTAAATGGATAAACCCTAATTTCATATCAGAACTTGTCTCACCTTGTCAATAGTTAAGAACCCTGCCAAATTCTAATCTTTGATGTACAGGGATCTTATAAATTTATTTTTTTAACTAGAGTACTCAATATTTAAGAAAAACAGTATTTGGCTCAGCGCCCGTGCTCAAGCAGCTAAGGCACCAGCCACATACATCTGAGCTGTCAGGTTCGAATCCAGCCCAGGCCCGCCAAACAACAATGACGGCTGCAACCAAAAATAGCTGGGCGCTATAGCAGGTGCCTGTAGTCCCAGCTACTTGGGAGGCGGAGGTAAGAGAATTGCTTGAAGGAGTTGGAGGTTGCTATGAGCTGTGATGCCACAGCACTCTACCCAGGGTGACAGCTTGAGGCTCTGTCTCAAAAAAAAAAAAAAGAAAGAAAAGAAATAGTATGGATGCCAACTAAACATCTATCACCTAATAAATCACAGGAATTAAGCATGAAAAATGAAGCAAACTTTAAGATACTCAAGAATCAATTTTAGGCGTACTTAAGAATCAACAGGGGTGCTTACTGAAAACCGATCATTTCTCATCCCAGTCCCTTAGACACTCTCAATTAGCAGAAGTGGAGGGAAGCCCTAGCATCTGAATTTTTAATAAGCATTTCCCTCTCCCAAGCAATTGTGAAGCAGAAAGACCTTGGATCGTGTTTTGAGAAAACAGGTCACAGCTATGTTCTCTAAGCACTGTTCAGAGTGAAAAGAAAAGAGTTCTTTTCAAAGACTGCTAAGCTGAACAGTCACACACTGAGCAGGTCCTAGACATCCTGCCCTCACACTCAATGCAAAGAACATAACAATTAAACTGTGTTTGCTTTGTTGGATGGACCATTATTTTCTTCAAGCCCCCAGAGACAATTATCATAACTACTGTTAAGGATTTTAGCTGTCATCTACAGTCTTGTTACATTGAGACATTTTCACACCTGAGATGCAATACAAAGGGCTTAATGTAATTTTTATGGCTGTGAAAATTAAAGTTCACTTGACTCCACAGAATAGTCAAATAAAACAAAGGAGAAAACCTCCCCCAAAGGCACCAATTCAAAGTATAGGCTTTTGACTTCCTGATGAGCCAATTTTGTCTAGAAATTCAAACCATGGGATGCTATAAAGCTCATATGTCTTAAGAGTACCCAAATGTCAACTTATCACCACAGCATCAGGCAATGCAGGCTCACTGTAACATTTGGAAGCACAAACCTGCTGTATAAAATGGCCTCTCCTGGGAGACAAAGGCTGTCGCCATGGCAGAGATCATTCCATCTTGGGGCCAGAAGGACCAGGCAATCCCTTTAATCTTTAACGAGCCACTTTCGCGTTCAGATATAGGAACTGGCACTGCGTGAGGCTCAACCTACTTCACAGCACTTTGCTGGAAAACAACCCCGGAGCTGTGTGAGGGCACGCTATCCCAGTCAGCCCCCACTGGTACCTTTACCAGAATCTGTTCTTTAATGCAATTGTGGGCACTTTATTATCCACTATGGCATAATACTTCAGAGCTCAGAAAAGATATCCAATATCAAGAGTCTAGCAACTGCCTACCTCAGGCACAATGAAATACTAGGTTCCTATATGTCAGTAATTGAAAAAGGAGAGAGCAGGTGGGGAAAGGAAGAATCCAAAGCTGCAAGGACATATCAAGCCTGAAGACCTGATGACAAGAATGGAAGAAAGTCAGGGACACAACCAAACTGCTATCCTGGGACACTCATTTCAGAAACCTGGCAGCAGAAATCTTGGAGGCATTTGATGGGTGTAACCTTCTATTCAAGGCTATTTCTTGGATTTTTTTTTTTTTCCTGAGCTAATACAAAAATAAGTAAGTAAATAAGTAAAAGAGGGCAGGAAAAAGGCCCTGGTCATTCAAACTCCCTCACCTAGGCCAGGCAGGTGGCTCATCCCTGTAATCCCAGCACTCTGAGAAGCTAAGGAGGGTGGACCACTTGAGCTCATGAGTTCCAGACCAACCTGAGCAAGAGTGAGACCCTGTCTCTACTAAAAATGAAAAATTGAGGCAAGAGGATCACTTGAGCCCAAGAGTTTGAGGTTGCTGTGAGCTATGACACCGGAGCCCTCTATCCAGGGCATCAAAGGGAGACTCGGTCTCAAAAAGACCAAATAAACAAACAACAAAAAACCCCCATACTCCATCACCTAAAAAACTATAATAGCCTCATAATGACGTGACCAGCAGGCTCCTGCCCTATTACTTATCTTTCCTTCCCCCAGAAGCCATCCTTTCAGAACAAAGATTCTATAATTCAACTTTGAAGGCTAAATTCTTAATTCTTCTTTACCATAGACCTCTAGATTCTTCTTCTTCTCCAACACACACACTCTTCCTCACACTCATGTGCTTGGCCTCTAATAAGTCAAATTTCCTAAACTTTCGCCCTGGTCTCCACTAAAAATGCCAGAAGATTAAGTTACCTGTGTTCATGTCCCCAAGTCTAGGGGGCCTTTGTTGACAAGTGTTTCATCTTGAAGGGTGATTTCTAGACAATCACCTATGGTTAGTCTTCAAACTGGCTTCTGTAGGCTAAGGCAATAAAAGGATAAGACTGCACAGCCTGAATGTTCCATCAAGGTAATCAAAGTAATGGAAAAGGCAGAGAAGACAGAAGGAGAGATTCCAAAATAAAGACTGAAACACACACTTCAGTAGCACTTAAGAAAACACTCCATCTGACTAAGCAGCTGTTGAGTAGACAAATACCCAAAGGACTGGGCATTCTCTGAAGATTATTGTGTTCACAGTTCTCACTTCCCCCAAGGTTCTACCAGAGATCACATCATAAAACCAGCCTTAAATTATTTATAATAAATTGGATAGAAACGTCCTAACATCCAGAATTAAAGCTACTAAAACTGCAACCGTATTTCAACACAAACCTATGTAACAAAAAAAACTTATTTTCTTAGGTCTTTCAAAGTACCTCTCTCATCCCTTTTATAACAGAATAAAGGTTAGAGAAAGGAATCCAAAGCTCTGTCCCAGGCATTAAATGCTTAGATAACAAATTCGCATGAAAAAATGCACATAACACATTATTCATTTGAAAAAATTGCACTGCAAACAGCAGGTGGGGAATATATTAAATATTTAGATACATATAATAGATACCACACATACATCCATACATAGAGAGAGACAAAACACATAGTCCAGAAGTCTAGAACCATTTCACATTATTTCTGGTATAGACCACTTGACGAACAATGTAAAACAGAACAATTTGAACAATTTTTAGGGCCTTTCGGAGCCAAATGTTGAGTATTTAAGGTTATAAACACAGAGGCAAATTTTAAAGAATTAGTAAGTTCAGAGTCTTTGAAATTGCATGGTTTCGCTCACTGGGAGTACCATCCTAGCGGTAGGGTTCTGCCAGCTACTGGTGGGTACAGAGGGTTCATTTTAGCCCTTGTTCCAAGGAAACCATAGCAGGGGAGTTAAAAAGCAAGTCACAGACCACTGAAACACTGTACAGAGGCAGATTCATTCAGAGATGAACATGAGACTCAAAAATCTTCTACCTTTGACAGTCAAATCAGTTCTACAAAAGTAATCTGATATTTAAAAACCAGATAGAAAGGCGGCACCTGTGGCTCAACAAGTAGGGCGCAGGCCCCATATACCAAATGTGGTGGGTTCAAACCTGGCCTTGGCTGAACTGCAAAACAGAAAAATAGCCAGGCATTGTGGCGGAAGCCTATAGTCCCAGCTACTCGGGAGCTGAGGCAAGAGAATTGCCTAAGCCCAGGAGTTGGAGGTTGCTGTGAGCTGTGTGATACCAGGGCACTCTAATGAGGGTGATAAAGTGAGACTCTGTCTCTACAAAAAAAAAAAAACAGAACACCTCTTAGAACAGCTAAAATTAAAAATGAAGCACTCTGGGAGGCCAAGGCTGGTGACCTGCCTGAGCTCATGCAAGTTGGAGACGGCCCTGAGCCAGAGTGAGAACTTGTCTCTAAAAAAAAAAAAAAAAAAATAGTGTTGTAGCGGGTGCCCGCAATCCCAGCTACTTGGGAGGCTGAAACAAGAGGATCACTTGAGCCCAAGAGTTTGAGGGTGCTGTGAGCTATGTTGCCACGGCACTCTACCAAGGGTGGCAAAGTGAGACTGTCTCAAAAAAACTATCCTACTTAATTCTATTCCTTTTCAAGGAGTGTGGTGGCTTCATCCTGTAATCCTAGCACACTAGGAGGCCAAGACAGGTGTATTGCCTGAGTTCACAGGTTCAAGAGCAACCAGCCTGAGCCAGAGAAAGACCCTGCCTCTTAAAAAAAAATAGCCAGGTGTTATGGCGGGTGCCTATAGTCCCAGCTACTTGGGAGGCTGAGGCAAGAGGATTGTTTGAGAACCCAGGAGTTTGAGGTTGCTTTGAGCTATGACACTACAGCACTTTACCAAGGGCTACAAAGTGAGACTCTGTCTAAAATACATAAACAAACAAAATGCCCTTTTCAATGGGTGAATAGTTAAACAGTGGTGCATCCACACCATGCAATGCTACTCAGCAATAAAAGGAACAAGCTACCACTACATACGACTTGGGTGGAGGGTGTCATGCTAAGTGAAAACGCCAATATTACATACTATGAGTCCATTTCCATAACATTCTGAAATAACAAAATTACAAAGATACAGGAAAAATTACTGGATGTGTGAGATGGGTGGGTGGGTAAGGGGATGTATGTGACAAAAAAAGGATACTACAAGATCTTTGTGGTGATACGACAGTTACACATATCTACACTTGTGATAAAATAGCATAGAGGTACACACACACACCCTACTTTGTAAACTTACTGGTTTTGATATTGTACAACCTTCTTGAACTTATATCTCAAAATAAGAAGTTTTTAAAAAGTGCTATATTAGTCAACTGGCCAGCTGCTATGGGGAAGTAGAAAAGGTGAAAATTTAATAAAACACAGCAGGTTTCTCGCCAGGCGTTGTAGCAGGGGCCTGCAGGCCCAGCTACTTAGGAGGCTGAGGCAAGAGAATTGCTTATGCCCAAGAGTTTGAGGTTGCTGTGAGTTGTGACACTACAGCACTCTACCGAGGGCGATATAATGGGATACAGTCTCAAAAAAAAAAAAAAAAAAAAAAAATCCAATGCTTGATATCAGA
Organism: Arctocebus calabarensis; assembly: GCA_963573935.1. Lineage (NCBI taxonomy): Eukaryota > Metazoa > Chordata > Mammalia > Primates > Lorisidae > Arctocebus > Arctocebus calabarensis. The sequence goes on from CAUYON010043854.1 coordinate 18,432, forward strand.
AACATCTGAAAACAACAACAATTAGATAAATTGTGAAAGATATGGTTTCTACATAAGGTACCTCACTTGTGACAGGCTTCTTAGTATAAATAGTTTTTCTTACAAAAGTCTCAGTAACAGTCTCTAAAATGTGAGGAAGAGGTTTATGGGGGGAGGGGAAGATGCTTCCTCTGTGATCCTCTGAGCTCATACTCACAGGACTTCACACATACCAAAAGCAGAATACTTGTCTCAAGTCCAGATAACCAAGTTTTACTTTCTATACTTATCAGGGATTCTTACTGAAAATGGTCTATCACCATTTATTCCACTAACATCACTTACAACATGAAGCCCTGTGGGGCACCAACATCTGTATTTCTTAGTTAGATGTAAATTTGTTAGGAAGGTCTATCAACAGCAGGAAGACACTAAAAAAAAAAAAAAACTGAAAAAAGAAAAAAAACACTAACAAATTTTTCTGTATCCCAATGTGCTTATAAGGGTGCCCCACTTATATATTAAACATACATAATTTTAGAATTAGGAATGAACTACAAAACATCCTTTGGTGCTAACAAGATGAAAACTAGTAAAACAGGTAATAAGTACTGCTAATATAATTTTAAAATCACGTTCCACACAAGTAGGCTCATATGTGAAAGGACAGTTTTTTGTTTTGTTTTGTTTTTTTAGAGACAGAGTCTTACTTTGTCCCCCTTGGTAGAGTGCCGTGGTGTCACAGCCCACTGCAACCTCCAACTCCTGGGCTTAGGCGATTCTCTTGCCTCAGCCTCCCGAGTAGCGGGGACTACAGGTGCCCACCACAACGCCTGGCTATTTTTATGGCTTTTGCAATTTGGTCAGGGCTAGGTTTGAACCCGCCACCCTCACTATATGGGGCCGGCGCCCTACCCACTGAGCCACGGACGCCGCCCAGGACAGGTTTTTTTTGAAACAGAGTCTCACTTTGTCACCCTTGGAAGTGCCGTGGCTTCACAGCTCACAGCAACCTCAAACTCCTGGGCTCGGGTTATCCTCTTGTCTCAGCCGCTCAAGTAGCTGGGACTATGGGTGCCCACCACAATGCCTGACTATTTTTTAGAGATGAGGTCTCACTCTGGCACAGGCTGGTCTTGAACTAACTGAGCTGAAGCAATTTACCTTACCTACCTTGGCCACCCAGAGTGCCAGGATTACAGGTGTGAGCCATGAGCCACTGCACTCAGTCCGAAAGGACAGTTTTAAGTCCACATTATATGAAATGGAACCTATTTGGATTATTTGTTGTTTTGTTTTTGTTTTTGTTTTGAGACAGAGTGTCATTCTGTTGCCCCAGCCATCATAGCTTACAGCAAACTTAAACTCCTGGGTTCAGGCTATTCTGCTGCCTCAGTCTCCCAGGTAGCTGGGATTGTAGGCATTGGGCTAGTTTTTCTATTTTTAGTAAAGACATTGTCTCATTTTTGCTCAGGCTGGTCTCAAGCTTCTAAACCAGCAGTTCTCAACCTGTGGTTCAGGACCCACAGGAACGGTATTTTTTTTTTTTTTTTTTTTTGTAGTTTTTGGCCAGGGCTGGATTTGAACCCACCACCTCCGGCACATGGGGCTGGCGCCCTACTCCTTGAGCCACAGGTGCTGCCTTTTTTTTTTTTTTTTTTTTGAGACAGAGCCTCAAGCTGTCGCCCTGGGTAGAGTGCTGTGGCACATAGCTCACAGCAACCTCCAACTCCTGGGCTTAAGCAATTCTCTTGCCTCAGCCTCCCAAGTAGCTGGGTCTATAGATGCCTGCCACAATGCCTGGCTATTTTTTGATTGCGGCTGTGTTGTGCCCGGGCTGGATTCGAACCCGCCATCTCTGGTGTATGTGGCTGGCACCTTAGCTGCTTGAGCCACAGGTGCCGAGCCAACACAGGAACAGCTGTGGCATTAGGAAGGTTGAGAACCACTGTTCTAAACTCAAAAAAATCCTCCCACTTCAGCCTCCCAATGTGCTAAAATTATAGGCATGAGCCACCTCTCCCAAAGGAGCCTGTATAAAGACCTATTTGAAAAGTATTCTAGATGAGCTGGTGAGAGTGTGAGGCCGGTGTAGCCCAGTGGTTGAGAGGTCACCCTTAACAGCTGGACTACTTGGGTTTAAAAGCTGTGCGGCCTGAGACCTGCTCTTTAGCTTCTTTTCTTTTCCTTTCCCTTCTTCCTTTTCCTTCCTTCCTTCTTTCCTTCTTTGAGACAGTCTCTTTACGTCACTCTCAGTAGTGTGCCCTGCCGTCATAGCTCACAGAAACCTCAAACTCTTGGGCTTAAGTGATTCTCTTTGCCTCAGCTTCCCAAGTAGCTGTACAGGTGCCCGAGAAAACGCCTATCTATTTTTGTTGTTGTAGTTGTCATTGTTGTTTAGCAGACTCTGGGCCAAGTTTGAACTTGCCAGTCCCAGTGTATGTGGCCAGAGCCCTAACCACTAAGATATGACACTGAGCCTTCTTTCTTTTTTTTGAAGCAGAGTATCACTATGTCGCCCTCAGTATAGTGCCGTGGCTCACAGCTCACAACAACCTCAAACTCTTGGGCTTAAGTGATTCTCTCGCCTCAGCCCCTCAAGTAGCTGGAACTAAAGACGCCCGCCACAACACCCGGCTATTTTTCTTTCGGGGTTTTTTTTTTTTTTTTTGAGACAGAGTCTCACTTTATCACCCTTGGTAGAGTGCTGTGGTGTCACAGCTCACAGCAACCTACAACTCCGGGGCTTAGGCAATTCTCTTGCTTCAGCCTCCCGAGTAGCTGGGACTATAGGCACCCGCCACAACGCCTGGCTATTTTTTTGTTTTTGTAGGTCAGCCAAGGCTGGGTTTGAACCCACCACCTTCGGTATATGGGGTCAGCGCCCTACTCACTGCGCCACAGGCGCCACCCCATCCAGCTATTTTTAAAGACAAGGTCTCAATGTGGCTCAGGCTGGTCTCAAACCTGTGAGCTCACCCACCTCGGCCTCCCAAGTGCCAGGATTTCAGGCATGAGCCACTGCGCCTGGCCTAGCTTCTTTCTCTATGCAGCCATTTTCACATCTGTGGGACACAGATAATAGTACCTACGCACTTCCGAGGATTGTCGGGAGTATTAAATGTGTTAATATAGCAAAGTCCCAGCACATGGAAAGCACACAGTAACTGCTGGTAATTTCTGTACAGGTAAAATATGGGCCAGGTGCAGAGGCTCACATCTGTAATCCTAGCACTTTGGGAGGCCAAGACCAGAGGATTGCTTGAGGCCAGGAGTTCAAGACCAGTCTGGGCAACAAAGCGGAGACCTAATTCCTACAAAATAACTTCTTAAATTAGCTGGGCATGTTGGTGCACACCAGTAGTCCCAGCTACTCAGGAGGCTGAGGCAGGAGGATCACCTTGCGCCCAGGAGATTCAGGTTGCAGTGAGCTCTGATGACACCACTGCATTCTAGCCAGGGCAACAGAGTAAGACCCTGTTTCAAAAAGAAAAAAAAAAAAAAAAAGGTTTGCTCTAGACATGCTTATAGAAAAAAAAAAAAAAAACACTTGACTGGAATAACCTAGACACATGTAATACCTTTCTTCCATTTCTGGTTTTCTCAACTATTCAGGGAACAGCCATAGATGTTTTCTGGCATGAGAAACATAAATTGTTTCCAAAAGTGTTAAGCAATGCTTGTCCAAAGGCCCCAATATAGCTAGTAATTTAGACAGCTGTGTTAGGAGCCACAGAAGCTGCATTTTCTAACCAGTATTGCTTCTGAACAATTGAAACTTTCTCCAGAGCAAAGTCCAAACACAGGCAGCAGTGTTCCCCTAAAACATTCAACAGTTTCATTATTGTTTAACTACAAAATAACAGCTCCAATAATCTATCAAATTTGACATTTCATCTAACAACAAGGCAACTAAACCTGGATGAAAACCATGCATGGAGAGATTTTTTTTTTCCTCCTGTCCCAAATCAACAGTAATTTTTGACATTATAATCACACAAAATAATGCTTCTTCACAGACTATTTATAAAAATTCTAAAAAGCAACAGACACAAACTGAAGTGCCTCAAAGAAACAGGACATCCCCAAATTTTACTCTTTTTCTACCACCTTTAAGCATCTTTATTAACTGTGAGTAAAGTTACAATAATCGGAAAACTCCTTTCTAAGGCCGGGTGTAATGGCCTAGTACTCTGGAAGGCTGAAGCCGGTGGATTGCTTTGAGCTCAGGAGTCCTAGTCTATCTAGCCTAAGCAAGCATGAGACCCCATCTCTATTAAAAGCTGAAAAACTAGCCAGGCATCATGGCAGATGCCTGTAGTCCCCGCTACTTGGGAGGCTGAGGCAAGAGGAATACTCAAGTTCAAAAGTATGAGGTTGCTGTATATACAATGAAGCCACCACAACTCTAGCCAGAGCAAGAGAATGAGACTCTGTCTCAAAAAAAAGGCTCTGCGCCTGTGGTTCAATGGGTTAAGGCGCCAGCCACCTACACCTGAGCTGGCAGGTTCGAATCCAGCACGGGCCCACCAAACAACCATGGGCTGCAACCAAAAAAACAATGGCTGGGCGTTGTGGCGGGTGCCTGTAGTCCCAGCTACTTGGGAGGCAGAGGCAGGAGACTCGCTTGAGCCCAGGAGTTGGAGGTTGCCACTGTGAGCTGTGATGCCACAGTACTCTACCCAGGGTGACAGCTTGAGGCTGTCTCAAATAAATAAATAAATGTTTAAAAAAAAAAAAAAACTAAAAAAAAACAAAGTTCCATGTCCACGGCACAGTGGTTATGGCGTCAGCCACATACACCAAGGCTGGTGGGTTTGAACCCAGCCCAGGCCAGCTAAACAACAACGACAACTAAAATAAAAAATAGTCAGGTGGGCTCGGCACCTATGGCTCAAGCAGCTAAGGTGCCAGCCACGTACACCTGAGCTGGCGGGTTCGAATCCAGCCCAGGCCCGCCAAACAACAATGATGGCTGCAACCAAAAAACAGCTGGGCATTGTGGCAGGTGCCTGTAGTCCCAGCTACTTGGGAGGCAGAGATAAGAGAATCGCTTGAGCCTAGGAGTTGGAGGTTGCTATGAGCAGAGACGCCATAGCACTCTACTGAGGGCGATAAAGTGAGACTGACTCTACCAAAAAAAAAAAAAAAAAATAGGCATTGTGGCAAGTTGTTTGGGAGGCTGAGGCAAGAGAATCACTTAAGCCCAAGAGTTTGAGGTTGCTGTGAGCTGTGACGTCACAGCGCTCTACTGAGGATGACAAAGTGAGACTGTCTCAAAAAAAAAAGCAAACAAAAAACAAAACTTTCTAGCATTTAGTCAAAAAACAGTAATATTCTATCCTATGATAGACACCAAATTCAAGCTCCATCAATTTATTCTTAAATATATGAAAGGTAAATATTCCTCACCCAATCCCCAAATATGTATTAAAAATTGTGGTTCTAACGTAAGAAATCACCAAGTGATAAAACTTCTCTCCCTGGGTAGGAATGGGAGTTCTTAGTTGGTTGCTTCAGTTGCAGGTTGCATAAGAAAATGGTCGAGAACTTCTGTAAGAAGTGTCTCAGAACCACCTAGAACAATGCTATTGAAAGCCTGACTGCCAGACTGCTGGCAGTCCATCCATGTCAAGATAAACACTGGAAATCACTGGGAAACGTTTACAACACTTTGACAATGCTGTGACATCTAAGGACATGATTTTTCTGGAACTCATTTTTCTTGTACATTACAAAAATAATGGCTGGCAACAGATTGGGGAGAGACCCTTACAAAGCGGGCCCCTCATCACTGGTAGTTTAAAAAGTACTAACTTTTCTTACTTCAAAAGTGCCAATTCCGTCATTATTGCTCTGAAGGAATCGAAGTACCTTTGCCCTAACTCTCAGAGACCTTATAGGTAAACCCAACGAGTCTCCCTACTTTTCTGTGCCTTAAATTCCTCCTCTACAAAATAAAGGCAGCTGACTAACAGGCGCATTTCTCAATCTCTCTCTTAAGATTCCAAAGCAAATGAAGAGTACAAGCAAGGGAGCGGAGGTGAAGGAGGACACCCCATTTACTTAAGAAAAAAAGATTCAGGAGAAGAACAGCTTAACATAATCCAGCAGTTGCAAATAAACAATGGCGTTGATTACTAATGAATTGCATTTTTACCACTCAGAAACCAGTAGGGTCTCCAGTGGCTTAAACTTCTGGTAAATTTCAGAACCACTAGGCAGTATTTCTTTAGTAAGAATCAAATAGTTACAATGTTTCAGCAAGTCATACTGGCTGCAACTAGTTCAAATCCAGGTGGGCTTGCCCTATTCTTTGAACTTGGCTGGTGCAAACAAATGGCTGTCCTAGGAAGCCTGAACAGGAGGTGCAGGCTTAACCTGCAGCAGTGGTGAGGGGCAGCTTTAAAATGCCAACTAACAAAGCTTAACAAAATCAAAATTGTAAATGTGCTCAAATTCAGCACCATGGAGTAGCAGTTGAAAAAGACTGCTCAGAGAGCAAAATTTTGCCGTATCCTTTTAGAAAGGACAATGGAAAAAATTGCCCCACCAAGGTCACTTTGCATTTAAAAAAAAAAAAAAAAAAAAAGGTTAGTAACTTTAACAGATAACAACTCCATGAAATCAGCTGCCCACTGAGCAGCTCTCCAAGAATCCTTTTTTCTATTTTTGAGATTGGATTTCACTGTGTTGCTCAGGCTGAACTTTGGGGCTCAAGTCATCCTCCTGTCTCAGCCTCCTAAGAGTAGTTGGGATTACAGTTGCAAGCCACCACTCCCAGCCCCTTTAGGAAATTAAGTGTGGATGAAAATAATTAAACGTGAAGTCTCCTTGAGAGTAATTTCACTCCTGAAGACTAACATCATTTCTGTAAAACATACCATAGAAAAAAGTGAAGAGGACTACCAGGCATAACAGCCTTTCTATTTTCACATCAGGTTGCAAACACTAAGACCTAAAAAAAAAAAAAAAAAAAAGAGAACCGTCAGGGAAGGGGATGAAATAGTACAACTTATCAGAGAAAACCACCCCATTCTCTAGTCTTTACAAAAGTTCCCATGCCAGTGTAACTGTAATATACTTAGAAGACTCCAAAAATTACATTTCCTCAAAAGAGATGTAGGAAAAACATCATGGGGTAAAAGGCTAAACATTGTCTCTTACAATGCTTAAATAGCCAATTATGTGTCTTAATACATTAAGTCTATAGAGAGGGACTATTATAGGAAAGTTGAATAAGACATCTTTAAAAACATGCCCTGGGGCCTAAGTCCATTCAACTGACAGTAAAATCGCCTCTCAGAAAAGCAGTTTTATGCAACATCTAGTATTTTAATTTTCTAGCTGCCAACAGAAAAATATAAAGAGCAGAAATTAAACTAATTATGTCAGCAGCACAGTGAACCAAACTTTAATTGTATTACACACTAGTTAGACATTTGCCAGACAATACAAAGGCCCTTGGGGTAGACACTTCTTTAGAACATGATCCCCAATCAATAGGACAGAAATTAGCCCATTTAGGCCATAAATGAATTCATGGTTTAGATGTAAAAATTCAAATGATATAAAAATCCAATGTGAAAAATAAGTAATGTATAAGAAACTAATCTCCAAAATGGCTTTAGATCACCCAGTGATTTACATATGCTGTATCATTAATAGGCCCTTTAAGCCAATGTGGTATAATACTAATCAGCTTTCTTAACATCCTCCACACAAAAGAGCCTCTTCATTTATCTGGGAGACAGGTGTTAGCAACCAGCAACCTCTTTTGCCCTTCAGTTCCAGAGGCCTGGCCTGTGATTATGAGATGATGACTGTCAAGTTGAAAGAAGGGCAGCCTCAAAGAGGGAAAAGGAGGAGAAAGGAAAAGAGAAACAAAGGAGACCAAAAGGGAGAACAGAAGATAAGGAATGGACGTCATGTGCTACTCAGTGAGGCCACCTCCTGGGCTACCGCCCAATATATATGGGAAGAATTTGGAAAACGTTATTCATTCATTCCGGCAGATAGTAACATGCCAACACCTCATTCTAAAAAAAATTTTTTAAGTGTTGTTAATTGTCCTATGACTCATTCTTGCTACCCGTATTTTCTGTTTCTTAACTTTAGTCCTCGCTCTTTCATAAATTTCCTTTAAAACGCTGACAGAGTACATATCCCTGGAAAGAGACACAGAGAAGCCTGCATTTAGAAAGAAATCTCAAACCTACAGAATAAAAAGTCATATGAGAAAGTGGGAGAAAGGACATTTACCGAGTTGCCTACAATGTACGAATATATTTGCTCTTTTAATCTACATAACAATCTTACCAGATACTATTTTCATGTTGCAGATGAAGAAAATGAAACTCAAATTAACTTGCCTAAGGTAACACAGCCAGGGATGGCGGAACAAGGATTCAAAACCAGGTTTGTGTATTTCCTAAACTGTTAGGCTTTTCCCAACTTTAATTCTCTAATGTATCAGGTGCTTGATTTCACTTTAACTCAGATGGCTCTAATTTCAGTAATCTGTCTTCCTTCCATGAACTCAGCAAATGACCTGTGATTAAATTCTATTGACTTTATTAAGCATCTATTATTTTCAGTAAGGACTTCAGCTGTGTGGAAATAGGACTAACAAGACTTTATTTTAAAATTCTACATACAGAGAATTCCCACGCATCTCTCCCATTCAATACAACTACATTCCACTACCTATTCAGACCTCCAGTTGTTTCCACATTATCAGTCATTTGTCCATTCAGGATATAAAGGAAGCTACTTTCACCAAAAAAACCTCCCACATGACTCCAGATAGATAATACACCAGAGGGTGCCTAGCAGTAAAACAATTTCAATTTACATAAAAGTTATAAAAGCTCTTTGTTATCTGTCATGACTAGGAAATGGGCGATTCCAGCAAATCAAACATCCTGGATAACATAATGAGGCTACTGGAGGGATTACCAATTATACAGAATTTCAATACATATAATTTCAATTTAAAATTTTAAAAAAGTGAAGTGAACCCCAATTTTCAAAGTTCCTTATGGATATAATGTTGTACAAGAAAATTTTTTAAAAGTATCAAGGAAGCTCAGCGCCTGTGGCTCAACGAGCTAAGGTGCCAGACACGTACACCTGAGCTGGCAGGTTCGAATCCAGCCCGGGCCCGCCAGACAACAATGACGGCTGCAACCAAAAAATGGCCGGGTGTTGTGGCGGGCGCCTGTAGTCCCAGCTACTTGGGAGGCGGAGGCAAGAGACTAGCTTGAGCCCAGGAATTGGAGGTTGCTGTGAGCTGGAATGCCACAGCACTCTATCCAGGGTGACAGCTTGAGGCTCTGTCTCAAAAAAAAAAAAAAAAAAAACAACCTCCAGGGAAACTTTTACAAAAAACAAGGTCTAGGCTTTTAATCTCCCAACAAATCAAATGAGAATCTCTAGAGATAGGGTGCAGGACATCAACATTCTGCATCCCACTGACTCTTAACAAGTAGCCAGGCTAGGAACCACTGGTAGATGATGTCTAAAATGCTCTCTCAGCTGGGCATGGTGGCTCACACCTGTAATCCTAGCACTCTGGGAGGCTGAGGCAGGCACCTATAGTCCCAGCTCTTCCAGAGGCTGAGGCAAGAGAATCACTTGAGCCCAAGATTTGAGGTTGTTGTGAGCTATGATGCCACAGCACTACCAACGGTGACAAAATGAGACTCTGTCTCAAAAAAATAAAATAGGGTGTCGCCTGGGGCCCAGTGAGTAGGACACTGGCCCCATATACCAAGGGTGGCAAGTTCAAACTCAGCCCTGGCCAAACTGCAACAACAACAACAAAAATAGCCACAAAAGAAAAGAAAAGAAAAGAAAAAAAACAGCCGGGCATTGTGGCGGATGCCTATAGTCCCACCTACTTGGGAGGCTGAGACAAGAGAATTGCCTAAGCCCAAGAGCTGGAGGTTGCTATGAGCTGTGATGCCACGGCACTCTACTGAGGGTGACATGGTGAGACTCTGTCTCTAAAATAAATAAATAAATAATAAAGTAAAATAAAATGCACTCTCTTGCTCTGACACCCAGAGTGATTCTAAAAGAAGTGCCTCTCACAGGCTGTAGAGACAAGGAGACCCTCCAGTGATCAGAGTGTCAACAATAGCTGTGTTTATTTCTGGTCCTGCCTGACAGCAGTGTGGCCAGTTTCAGACCAGCCCCAGCTCTGGGCCCTGGAGGCATTCTTATGGTCCTGCTCCAGGGGACTGCAGACCTTCACTCATACTTGCAGAAATCCTTAAGTCCTTTGGGCAGGTGGAGCCTATCAATGGCCAGCCGGTGTACCACGCTCCTCTGGATCACTAAGCGGCACAGAGTCTGCAGGGATGGCACTGTGGGAAGAAGGTTGTCAAAAGCAAACAAAAGTGAACGGTGGGTCTGAGGCCAAGACCCAGAAGATCTAGATCTCGGCCTCTACTTTGCCATTAACCTAGAGAAGCCCTTTTTGCCTCTGAGCCCAGCCTGCCTCATGGGGCTGTTTATGTGGCTGAAATAAGCACCTCTTCCTGAGAATTATCACAATGCCTCAGCCTTATTCCAATCCTAGCATTCAGCATAATTCCTTCCCCTTCAAGTAGCTCCTGGGGGCAGGATAGTGCCTGCTTTGCCTGTGCAACTAGAGCCTTCAGCACAGGCCCAGCAAGGTGGGCTGTCGTTCATCGAATCCGAGAAACATGAGCAAAGTTATAAATAAAATGCTTAAAGGGTATAAGGAAACAAACCTCAGGATTAAGAGTCTTACTACGTTATCCATTCATTGATACATTCATTCAACTTGCCCATGGCGGAAGGGACTGTATTCATTCGTTTC
>CAUYON010043855.1:0-37850 GCA_963573935.1 Arctocebus calabarensis
AAGCCCATTGTAAATCAGACCTAGACCTAAATCTCAATAAGTACCTGCTTCTTTAAATAAATCCCTTCTTCTTCAGACAACTATGTAAAACAAAAAGAAACACAGAAAATCAAGGAAACATAACATCACCAAACACAATAATTTCAGTTACTGACCACAGAAGAAATGGAGATACACAAACTTCCTAACAAAGAATTCCAAATAATTGTTTCAAGGAATCTCAGCAAAGATAATAGAAAGAAATATTATAATTCCATAAAATTAAAAAAAATAATTGTACAAGGTGGCACCTTTGGCTCAAGGAGTAGGGTGCCAGCCCCATATGCCAGAGGTGGTGGGTTCAAACTCGGCCCTGGCCAAAAACTGCAAAAAAAAGAAAAAAAATTGTACAACCCCCCACAGACCTATATTCCAGGACTTCCCCTAAGTGCCCAGGTCCCATGCTGGCCTCTAAGACCTAGCCTCTAAGACCTAGGCCTCACTAAGACCCAGCCTCTCTAAGACCTAGAATTTAGGCCTCTCTCAGACCTAGCCTCTGAGTCACTATCTGGACACACAGCCACCAGGCCAGCAACAATAGATCCAAGTACTAGGCCTCTTGCTGTGTGAGGATATCTGGAAGGTGCCATCTGTGAGCAACAGGTTTTCATCAGACATGGGACCTAACTGTGGCTTGATCTTGGATGTCCTGGTTTCTAGAATGATGAGAAATAAGTTTCTGTTGTTTATAAATTACCCAGTCTCAAGTATTTTATTACAGTCATTTAAATGGACTCACATAATGCTCAAAATCACTAACATGTGAGAAATGCAAAACCATATTGAGGCATTAGTTTACAATTGTTGGAACAGTTATTATCAAGAAGAGAAAGATGACAAGTGTTGTAGACAATATGGAGAAAAAGGAACTCTTGACACTGTTGTTGAGAAGGCCAGTACATATACCTGTTATGGAAAATAGTATGGAAGTATCTAAAAAATTAAAAATATTAATATAATGGTTGTGTGATCCAGGAATCCCATCATTGTGGATACACTGTGTGTACATCTAAAGGAAACGAAATCAGCATGTTGGAGAGACGGTCCCACTCCCACATTCATTGCAGCATTGTTCACAATAGCCAAGATACAGCAATAACTTAAGACTGAATGAACCTGAAGGACATTAAGGTAAACGAATGAGCCAGATACAGAGGGAAAAATATAGCATGCTTTCACTTGTATGTGATATCAAAGAAGTTGAACTTCTGACCCCTCTTCAGTTGACTTCTGAATCTCTGGGGAAGCAAAGATTAAATGCTGGTCAAGGGAGAGGCTAGGTGGTGGTAGTCTCATGATACATCATTTCAGTCAGGAGGAAAAGTTCCAGAAATCTAATATGCAACCTGTGACTATGTAAACAACAATCTATTATATCCTTGAATATTACTAAGACAGTTGACTTAGGTGTCCTTACTACAGAAACTAAAGTATGAGATGTAATGCATGTTATGTTCTTTGGCTTGTCTTAACCATTCTGCAATGTACACAAGTTTGAAACATCAACGTATACATAATAACATATACAATTTTTATTTGTGACTTAAGAAAAAAATAAAATACAAAATAAATGCGGTTACTGCAGTTATGGATGCAGTTTCAGTGAGAGCTCTTAGTTCATTCCTATTCATTGTTTCAATCTTAGCTTTTTAGGGAGAGAGCTAAATTCTCTCGTGTAATAGAGGATTAATTGTTTTCTTTAATCTTTGTAATTTTGTTAGATTTTTGCACTGTAGATTTTGAGGGATTTTTAAGAGTGCATTCATGATCAAGTTGTTTATTTTTCCTGGTAAATTAAGTTTTTTGTCACTATGTAATTAGTCTTAAGGTATATAAAAAGTTTATGTAAAGTACTCGCCTATTGTATATTGTTTCATCCTTTTATTTGTCTTTTTTTATTTTGCTTTAGATGTATATCTTATAAGTAGCATAGGAGTTTAGAATTGTAAAATTTAATATTAACTGTCTTAGTGCCTTTTTGGGAGTCAGGAGTCCTTCCCACAGACTTGTTCTGCTCTTGTGGTTTTCAGTTTCTATCTACTCTGTTTTACTTTCCTGGGACTCTTTCTCTTGCGCACAGGCAGGGTCTGCGGAAGCACGTGGCAGCAACCAGGTGTGAGGCACTTCTATGGTGTGGAAACCTGGTTCTCAGTAGCCCTGCCATTTTCTGTCCTCTTCTCTGTGGCTTAGTGTTACCACCTACACTAAGTGTGAACATGAATGCCTATCTTATATGATAGTTATGAATATTAAGTGAAATATATTTTGAAATTTGGTGAAACCCCAGTCACATGGCAGGTGTCCTGTAATCTGAGTCTCCTCCTCTGGCCCATCCTCAGTGTGTCAGGCAACACAGTGGCAGAGGTGACAGCAAACACAGGCATGGACCTTGTTGTGGTTGAACAAACAATTCTGTTCTGTATGGGGCAAACTCTTCCTAACAATAATAACAATACAGCTACATCTCAGACTCTAACCTTACAAATGCTGACTATGTAACCTAATTGTATGAACCCGCTTATTATTCTGAAATAAAAAAAAAATTTACCCAAGAGCTAAAATAATAATAATAATAATAATAATAATACTAGCATTCAATGAGTGTTTATCCCATGAAACTTTTGCATTTAATTCTTGCAACAACCCTGAAAGACCATTTTATTTTTGCCAGTATTTTCCTTTCCAAAGATCTCTTATGCTAAAACCTAGAAATCCACACCCTTTTGACGATTTAGCACTTTTTCTGCAGCCTGATTTTCCATATCCAGAATCAGTCTATGAACTGGAACAGAGGGCTCAGTGTGCTGGTGAAGCTTCTGGAAGCCACGGTGTAACTCACATGCAGCTGTCTGGTGAGCAAGTGATTATTTGCCAACAGTGTTTTGACTTCAGCTTGCCTTGGCATTGTGATGCTTCCCTGGGAGGTGAAGAGTCAGTAGCCAGGCGCCGAGACTGCTGTTTCTCTTCCCCTGGCTTATGGTTAACACCTTTTTCCAGCCAGTAACCTGCAACGTGGAGAAAGTACAACACTTCTGTTTGCAGACGTCAGACCAACTAAAGGCCCCAAAGTATGCAGACATGGAAAAAGCTGTTGCTGAAACACCCTGTATTCATTGATCACTTGCGCTCCCATTATCAGAGCCAACTTGCCTTTCAGCTGTGACCAAAGGCAGACAATAGCGTGTGGAGGTATGTACAAGTCATGTAGTGTGCTTGTAGCCGCTCTGCTAAGCAGTGATTTTTCCCAATCATATCTCCTTTCAGGGATTAAAAAATGAAAGAGATATGAACTGATTTGTCTGGTGTCAGCAAAGAAAGTATAAAACTGGTAACTATTCTGCAGATATATGAAAGAAATTGCAACAGCCCAATAAACCCTGTGGTTCATTATTTGTTATTCATCACATAAAAAACACAAATGAAAAGCCCTGACCTTTCCCGGGCAGCAGCACTGTTCTGACAATAGTCAATAGTAACAGCTAATAGTGTGCAATTTAAGATCTGCCGTATAATGAGGCATTTGTAAACACATTTTTTTTTAAACAGAGCAGTGTGAGTAGCAATCTACTGGCAGCAGGTATAAAAATAAAATATTTCCTTCCTGCTGGTTGTTATCCACTCTCCCATAATTAGAATTCATGGGAGATTCATCCAGGGAGAGATGAGGCCGTCAGTCCTGAGGACAGAGGCAGCAGAAAGCAGGAGGTTGGGGAACCAGGGCAACCAGGTGCTCTTTTACCAAACCTTTTACCACCCCAAAGTCTCTGGCTCCAAAAATCATTCAAAATGATTTTGAATTCCAAATATAGTTATGTTGAAAATGGGGGAGAGAACAGTCCTTATGTTTGTGAGAGAGATGTAAAAAAAAAAAATGTGTGTGTGTATGTTGTAAGAAAGTGGCAGAGGCAACACTGACATAGTCAGAAACATCTATGTAGCCAGATTCACTGGCAAGTCAAAGACATTCTGTCTTAGTCTATTTCAACTGCTTATTACTCTTCCAACTTTTAAGTTGTTCTTTGCTGAACCCTTTGTCAATATACACATGCACATGGAAACCCTCATATAGGAAATAAAATCCTTGTACTCTATCACCACTACTTTTCAGCATAGTGCTGGAGTATTCTAATCCATACGATCAGGCAAAAGAAGGAAATAAAGGGCATCCAAATGGGAGCAGAGGAGGTCAAACTCTCCCTCTGCTGACAGTATGATCTTACACTTAGAGAACCCCAAAGACTCAACCACAGGATTCCTGGAAGTCATCAAAACATACAGTAATGTCTCAGGATGTAAAATCAATGTCCACAAGTCAGTAGCCTATTTATATGCCAATAACAGCCAAGATGAGAAGCTAATCAAGGACACAATCCCCTTCACAGTAGCTTTAAAGTAAATGAAATACCTAGGAATATACCTAACAAAAGAGGTAAAGGACCTCTACAAAGAAAATTATGAAACCCTAAGAAAAGAAATAGCAGAAGATATTAACAAATGGAAGAACATACCATGCTCATGGCTGGGAAGAATCAACATTGTTAAAATGTCTATACTTTCTAAAGCAATTTTTCCCCCAGTGTATGTTCTTGTTTGGTTTATCAAAGATTAGATAGCTGTAAGATGTTAGTTTCATGTCTTGGTTTTCTGTTCAGTTCCAGATGTCTATGTCTCTATTCTTGTGCAAAACCATGCTGTTTTGATATTAGGCTGTACTATACGGCCTACATAGTGAGAAAGGATATTTGCATACTTTGTAGCAGACAAATGCGTGGTAACCAGAATCTACCAAGAACTCAAATTAATCAACATGAAAAAAGCCAACAATCCCTTGTATCAATGGGCAAGAGAGATGAATAGAACCTTTTATAAATAAGACAGATGGATGGCTAACAAACATAAGAAAAAATGCTCATCATCCCTAATTATTAGAGAAATGCAATTAAACTACCCCAAGATACCATCTAACCCCAGCGAGAATAGCCCACATTAAAAAAATCTCAAAACTGCAGATGCTGGTATGGCTGTAGAGAGAGGGAACACTTTTATACTGCTGGTGGAACTACAAACTAATACAACCTTTTTGGAATTATCTCCAAAATAAAGCATTTATACTTTATACTTCTACTTTGAAGAGCATAATCTGTAATAGTAAAGAAGGCAGTGAGAGAATCCTTCTGAGAATCCTATTACATAGGGAAAAGAACAAGGTTAAAAAGGAAAATGCGTATTTAAGTTTGGGACATGTGGAATCTGAAGAGCCACTGAGGCATCCGAAGTTGAATATTAATAACTAAGTATGTAAGACCAAGGCTTAGAGGGAATTCTGAGTTAATGACAGACAATCTGAGTTATTCATGTGAAATTGAAGTCAGGGGATAAGGAGAGGTTTCCAGGTGAAGGAGAGAAAACCCCTGAAGGCACCTGTGGGGTGCACCAGTGTTTAAGAGGGAGGAAGAAGAGTGTCCTATAAATAAGAAAGAGAAGAAATAGCACTGACATTGAGTGACTGGGGCATAATGTCATAAAGCCAAGTGAAGAGAGAACTTACAGACGAAAGGAGAAGACAGATGTATGACCAACGCACAGTGGTCGGCTGGGACAAGAATGAGGGACGTTTGGCCCAGTTAGACACGGACTATCTGAGCAGGTAGTTTTATTGGCATGATGGGGAAGGTGCAGAGGCGGAGGCAGGGTTCACTCCGTGGGGACAATCAAACGCCCAGCGACTATTTGGGCATGGGCACAGGAATATCTTAATAGATAAGATATTCTCTTATCGGATAAGAGATAAGGCCCTTCTGCAGTGGCCTGGAGAAGGGCTTTAGAGATGATACTGGGCTCGAGGTGTCCAAAGGTCAGACTGTGGGGCAAGGTGTATTTGGGAGGTGTAGAGCCAGGTGACAGGAGACTAGCAGGACCAGCAGCAACAGCTCTTTACCAACCAAATCACACTTGCTGACGATCAGTCCCGTGCTCTTGCATGCCACCTAAACCTTACATGTGTAGGTTAAAAACTAATCTTGACTGCACAGTTACAGAAATGCCTTGGGACAGTTGGCGGTCCCATCACAGGGTGAGGCTGCTGGTGCTGCAAGTACTGACAGGAGGCTGGGGTGGAAGGTCTGTCGGGCCATGACAGGGGCGTGGCGTGGTCTGCAGAAAAGGAATATTTTCAGGAAAGGGAAAGATTGTCTAGGATGCATCTTTAAATTCAGTGGGAGACATGCTGATCAAAGGAGTTAAGTACAGACGTGAAATCAGACCACCGTTGGGGTCAGAGTAACTATGTACTGTGAGCTGCATATTATCTGCCAAAGAGGACTTAGACGTAACATTTTCCTCGAGTGGCATCTGAGGGACTCAGGAATTCCACTTGCAGGAATGGAAGAGATATTGAACTCTGCATTTCCTTTCAACTGCAGAGAAATGTATGGGCCTAAACGTGGAGCCAGTTGTCTATTTAGCTAATTGGCTACTTCTCCTTCACGACGTGAGTAAACATGGTGTCCTTAGTTCAGCACGTGCTGGCCAGGCAGTTGCCTGTCACATTTGAGAAGGCAGCAGGCCTAGGAAGCCTGGACTAGCAAAAGAAATGCTGCTCCAGGTGCTGTCTAGGGGCAAGTTCAGGGTTGTGCTGCAGCAGGCAGGATCCTGGGTGTGCTGTGTGGTGCAGGTGTCCCGTGTTCCATAGCAGACAGGTTCCCAGGTGCACTGTGCTTGCACACGTTCCCCGGTGTACTATGTCGTGGAGGTTCTTAGGTCTGCAGACTCCCCAAAAATCAGGTCCCCAGGTATGCACTATAGCACAGATTACAGAGTGCACTAATTCTGTGTGTCCCCAGGTGCTCAATGGTGCTTGGCGTCAAAGGTGAGGCAGGTTCCCAGTGTCGAATGGTTTTTCCCTTAGAGGCAAGAAGAGTCTGGGCTGGGAATTCAGCTCTCAAGAAGCACGGCGAGAGTGCACGAATCCAGGAGAAGAGAAATCCACATAAAATATTCAGGTTGTCACAATTTTCAGGGGGTCACTTTAAAATCCGCTTGTCCTTTTGGGAAATGGATTGAGCAGCTGCCGTGCTCTTTGTGCCTTATATAGCAGCGTGGCTCTTTCCAGCTCGTGGCCACATTTAGCAACAATATTAATTTTGGTTTCTCACAGTTGCAGCTGTGAACAACTAAAAAAGGTCATTTTCCTATACTTGAAATATAGAACACATATTAATTTTCCAGTAGATTAACTTAATGATGAAAACTAGAAAAGAAAACACTGGGGGATATGGGCAGGAAGACAGCAGCTTCCTCATCTGGAATCCACCTGTGTGACACAGTTTTCTCCCCTGCAGAAGTCCCAGGGTCCGGCTTGAGGGCTGCAGTCAGAGCGCATCTGCCCACGTGAGATGGCTCAGGATACGCTTCCCAGCAGCTGCCCTGGGGAGCGGGTGGGCGGGCTTCAGAGCACACTTCAGCTGCATCAGTTGTCAGCTGCATTAGATGAGATTCTAGGCCATGTATCCCTAAGGGAATGGCTACCCTTTGTTGTCATTTTTGCCTTTAAATCTCTAAAGTTCTTAGTTTTTTTTATTTGGATGCCATGGTCTGGGCAACTTGAATTATTTGATTCACTTTTGTTAGCTTCTCTCACTTTCCTAACTGCCTCCTCTGATTTTCCAGGGTCCTCATAACATAAGCACTTTTCCAAGCGCCGCTTTCAGAATGCTAAAAAGATTCTGTAAGCGTCCATCACAAAACATTCCTATTTAACTCAACTGAAGCATCTAGTTACTTTGCAGTTTTGTTCATTTGGGAAATTCAGCCAAGTGGTTGAAGATGTTTGAATTCCTCCATTATCTTAGCTACTGCAGAATAACACAAACAACTGAAAGGAAACACGGCAAGACTCAGTAGAGAGTGGATAGAGAGTTAGCAGTGTGAACGAAGTCCTCGGGCACATTACGGAACAAGATGGCAAACGCCGCAGGGTTTGGAAAACCAGGAGACAGTCACGTTTATTCTTTTTGACTTATAACACGACTGGCACGTGTTTAATATCACAAAAGGACTGTCCAATGGAAAGATCAGACGACTAAATGCCAGTTCCTGTCTTCCGAATTCCTGCCCTCAGTTTATCTGATTCTTTAGTAAATTAGAGAGGGAAGATGGAAAGACTTTGGACCCAAACCTTCCCTGGATTATTCGTATGTTCTCGCCTTTGTGTCCAACTTTTTGTGCGTTCTTCCTCTTTGGCTTTCTAAATACTTCCCACACTAGCTCTCTCCTGTCTTCGCCCAACCTGGCTTCCACTAGAAAACTGTTTTCCTCCATGCTATTGCCACCCTCATTACCGTGATTTACACACTGCTCCACTCTCTCACCTAAGACGTGCCTGGTCTCCTCAGCTGACAGCTACACTCCACAAACAGAATGACATCCAGGCATTGCAATTCCCTTCTTTCAGATGGCAGGCATTTCCTCATTCACACCTGAACTAAACCTGTAGTTTTTATTTTTGTTTGTCAACTTTAACAAAAATAAATAAATAAATAAATAAATAAATAAATAAAACCTTCTGGGATTTTGATTGAAATCGCATTGATCCCATTGCATGGATCATTTGGGAGAAAATTGGCATCTGAATAATACTGAGTCTTCCTAATGAATAATGAGGACTATCTTATTTAGTTCTTACATTCCTCTCAGCAATATTTCCCCCACCCCCACCCCAGGGAATTGTGGATCTGTCTTGGTGATTTTATTTATTTTTCTTTTTTTACTATTTTTTTATTAAGTCAAATACACATAGATCATGAATACATTTATGCATATGTGGGGTACAATATGCTGATTTTTTTAATACAATCTGACATGCTTACATCAAACCAATCAACATAGCTTTCACCTCATTTACTTGATTATTGTGATAAGACATTTATGTTCTACACTTGACAGATTTGACTTGTACTTTGCAATGTGCTCCATAGGTGTGGTCCTGCCTTTTACCCTCCCTCTATCAAACCTCCTCCCTCCCCTCCCTTCCCATTCCATTTCTCTCCTTCATCCTGGGCTATAGTTGTGTTCTATCTTTCATAAGAAAGTATGAGTAAATATAGGTAGATTTCATAGAAGTACTGAGTACATTGAATACTTTTGTAGTTTTCAGTGTTCAAGCTTTTCATATGTTTCTGTAAAAGTCGTTGCTTCATATTTTATATTTTATGCTGTTGTACATTTCATGTTGAAATTTCATTTATTTAAATTTTCAATCATACCCCAGAATATGCCAGAGATTGATCTCGGGACTCCTCCCAGGCCATACTAAAATCTACACATTTGCAGCTACCACAGTCAGTCCTGCAGGACCCATATACAAATACAAAGCAGCAGCCCTCTTCCTAGATGGGGTTGACGTTCTGTAAACACCATGTTTTGCATCTGTGTTTGGTTGAAAAGTCTGCGTCTGAGTAGACCTGCACAGTACCACCCTGTGCTGTTTGAGGGTTCACAGTTTGCAGAAATACAATTAATTTTTATATTAGTTTTGTACATTGCAACTTGGAGAGGTCACTGAGTGGATCTAGGCCCTTCTTTTCTACTTTATCAGTTTTACTATGTGGTTGATATTCTAATCTATGACTTAAGATAGTTTTATTTCTTCTTTTCTTATGTGGATGAACTTTATTTCTTTTTCTTACCTGATTAAACCGGCGAGGAGCTCAGTATAATGCTGAGTAGAAGCTGGGAGAGGAAACGTCCTTGTCCAGTCCTGATGTTGGGGAAATCATTCGGTCTCTCTCAATGTAGTATGACCTTAACTTCAGGTTACGGTGGACGCCTTTTACCAGGGTGAGGATGTTTCCTTTTGTACTTCTATCCCTACTTTTGCTGAGCTTAATTACAAGGATGTTGAATTTTTATCAGGCACTGTTATTGCATATTCAGATAATCATTTTCCTCAGATTTTTGATATTTTAATCTATTGAATTATACTTGTAGATCTCTGAATGATAAACCAACCCCACCTTCCAATGATTAGCTGTAATACTTATAGTATATTTTCCTTTTTATATATTGTTGGGTTAATTAGCTTAATTTTGTTAAGACTAGTTGCATTTATGTTCATGAGGGACATAAATATACTGTAGTTTTCTTAAAACTTGTAATACCCTTTTTTGTTTTCTGGCACCCTAGCTGTTGCTATGATCTCTTCTCACTTGCGTGGTTTTCAATGAGAAATCTCTATTAGATTTAACTTTGTTCCTCTTTACACAGTGTGTCTTTTTCCTCTGCCTGCTTTAAATATTTTCTCTGTTTTAATACATCTGGATTATTCTTTCCAAAGATTGGAAATAATTCCCTACTCTTTAATGTTCTTGAAAAGTTCAAATTGAATATATTCTATCATTAGGTACATAAATATTTAGTATCACTATGTATTTTTGAGTAATTTACTTTCTTTTTGTCATAAAAATTTTTTTTTATTTCTGCTGATATTTCAAAATTTGAAATCCTTCTTAAAGTTGAGATAGTCTGCCAGATTTCTTTTTGACTGGGGTTCACATGATATATCTTCTTCCATGCTTTTCCTTTCCTTTTCTTTTTTTTCTTTTTGACATACAGTGTCACTATGTTGCCCTCTATAGAGTACAATGGTGTCATAGCTCACAGCAATCTCCAATGCCAGGGCTCAAGTGATTCACTTGTCTCAGCCTCCCAAGTAGCTGGGACTACAGGCACCTGTCACAATGCCCCACTCGGTTTTTTTTTTTTGTTGTTGTTGTTTTTTGAGACAGAGCCTCAAGCTGTCACCCTGGATAGAGTGCTGTGGCATCACAGCTCACAGCAACCTCCAATTCCTGGGCTCAAGTGAGTCTCCTGCCTCTGCCTCCCAAGTAGCTGGGACTACAGGTGCCCACCATGATGCCCGGCCATTTTTTGGTTGTAGCTGTCATTGTTATTTGGCAGGCCCGGGCTGGACTCGAACCCGCCAGCTCAGGTATACGTGGCTGGCGCCTTAGCCTATTGAGCCACAGGCGCTGATCCTGCCCCACTGGTTTTTAGAGATGGAGTCTTGCTCTTGCTTAGGCTGATCTCAAACTCATGACCTCCAGCAATGCACTCACCTGAGTCTCTCAGAGTGCTAAGGCTCATGCTCTTCCTTTTAATAATTTTCTCTTCATATTTATATTTAAAGTACATTTCTTGTAGACAACATATATTTGAGTTATGCTTTTTCATCTAATTTCATAATGCCTACATTGTGATGGAGTATTTAGACCATTTATATCTTAATGTGTTTACTGATATAGTTACATGTAATTATATCATCTTTCTGTTTCTTATTTATCCTATTTCTTCTTTTTGTGTCTTAAATCTAGAAAGAAGGAAGTTTTTATAATTCCATTTTGTATCCTTTGCTGTCTTAATAAGCCTACCTGCTTTTTTTTTTTATTTTAGTCATCACCTTCGTGTTTACAATATGTTTTAAAATGTATTGATTTCCACAAAGTTTTTGAAAAAATATTTTCCGTAGGTATAAATTTCTGCATTGACAGACTTTAAATCAGTTCTTTAGAGCTGTTGCTATGATCTCTTCTCACTTGCATGGTTTTCAATGAGCAATCTCTATTAGATTTAACTTTGTTCCTCTTTACACAGTGTGTCTTTTTCCTCTGCCTGCTTTTAATATTTTCTCTGTTTTCATACTTTTGGGTTATTCTTTCTTCATCATCAGATAAATTTTCCTCACAAATATGGACTGATCAATACTGTGCTAAAAACTGTCTAGATCCCTCTCTGTCTCTCTCCAACTCTCTCATCTCCAATATTCGGTCCCCTGAATTCAAGCCAGTTTGATCTCCCAGTGCTTTGCTCTGTCACCTCAAATCATGGAAGTGCCCAAATTTTGCCTAGGTTTCTTTCTGTGCAGTGCCATAAAAATATTTCAAGCTGACGAATTGCATTTGTTACAGGGTTTATTTGCTATATTTTAGGGATTACTCTCTTTTGTGGCTTGATTTCACGTACTTTTTTGGTTTGATTGTTTTAGGCAACAAGTCAAATCTAGTCTCTGTCAGCCCAGATGTCACTTTGAGTGTAAAATAATTTGATTTATTTGGCAATTACGGAAGATTGTCTATTCTTTCCATTGTATTTTCTTCTGATCAATATGCACAGATTTCAATAATGGATCAATGCATTTGCTGGACATACCTTTTCCTTGGGATACCCTAGTTTTAATTAACAGGACAGCTATTGGAAGCTAAAGGAAGATACCATCATCTCTCTGAATTTCTCTTGGGACTTAGGAATATGTTTATTGGAACTGAGAAGAAGTGCAGAATAGTTAACTGAAAGGTACGTTTACTTAACTTGGTGTTGATGTCCAGGACGATGTCTATCCAGGCTGTCTACTGCACACAGTGAAGGCTTCTGTAACACAATGGCCCTGAAAAGCAACTGCCATTCATTGCTAGCTCTTGCAGTTCGGGATCTTGGCTGTAACTTGGAAGATGGTTCTTGTCTGGTGTTTCTCACACAGCCGCTGGGCTGTGGTTCCTTTAAGTCCTCTCACTGGCTACAGGTCACCTGCTCTTTCAGTGAGGCAGGCTGTAGGAACACCTCCATGTAAATGTTCCACGTAGCCTCTGGGTTCCTCACCACATAGTGAACACTTCCAAGGCCAAGTGGATCTGCCAGGAAC
Source organism: Arctocebus calabarensis (assembly GCA_963573935.1). NCBI lineage: Eukaryota > Metazoa > Chordata > Mammalia > Primates > Lorisidae > Arctocebus > Arctocebus calabarensis. The sequence goes on from CAUYON010043855.1 coordinate 12,734, forward strand.
AGCTATTGCCAACCTTGAGAAGTCACACAGTGTCACTTCCACAGTAACCTCAGTTCCACTCAGGGAACAGGTGAGGGTAGGAGTATCCAATTCAGAGTGTAGGAAGGAATTATATAGATAGGGCACCTTTGAAATTTCCATGGAAAATATAATCTACCACAGTAAACTTAAGTTGAATTTTTGAAGATGATACTATATCATTATAAATATAGTGCCATGAGCAGGAACGTCTAGGAAATATTTAAAAACTCACTTTGGCTTTCCTGGAGAGTGAGCTAATTAGGACTTAGGGTTCCTCCTTCCCTAGTGGAAACCACAGGACAGGAGCAGAGGGCTTTTCCTCCAGTGTGGGGACGGTGCCTTCCCCAGTCTCCATGATTCCTTGGTTTTGAGCAGCTTGGTGTTCTAGATAACTCCATAGAGAGTTGGGGCCTCCATCCAGAGGGCTAGGGGTACCAGGCAGCCTGTGCATCCCCCTTTAATGAGATGACTTCATTATGCTTGTCCCAGAGAAGGACCCCTGCCCTGGGGCTGTGCCTTGCAAAGCCCTTGGTGTTTCTCATGCAGCAGCTGGGCTGAGGTCCCTGGCACCTGTCTCCTCATCTGCTGAGAGAAGAGGTGACTTCCTTTCCTTCTCTCAACAACCTTGGGCACATTCAGTTTTCTTTTTCTCCAATAAAGCCTTTTCTTTTAAGTCATATTATGTGATGCTGTGGAACTTTTCCTGGCTCCTGATGTATAATTGGCAGAAACTCAGAAAGAGAGCATTAGGGTAGAACCAGATGAAAGCAGAAAGGAATAAATCTTATGTGTGTGTGCATGTCTTACCAGTAGCATCCATAGAGATACCGACAAGATTTTATGCATTTTTAAATTGTGCTCATGTGTATTTGCTCAACAGCTGGTACCTGTACACTTTAGAAGTACACAGTAAACACTTATTTGGCACATTGTCAGCTCATTAAGACAAGAGACAACACCTCAAACACATATCTCGTTTGATGTGGTATCTGGAACCAGTCCTCAGAAGCATTTAGTTGAACGATTGAATAAATGCACCTGTGGAAATGTAATGGTGATTCTTACTGCCGAAGTATCTATTTGGATGGCTCTTGAAGCTACCTCACATTTGGTGACAGGTCCTCAGTTATCTCAAATGATACTGCAAATGATATCAAATGATATTTAGCTGGAGTCTCACTGGTACAAAGCTGATGATATCCTATAGTTAAGGTGATGTTTGTTGGACACATGCTCTACCATAAAGAGATAGAGATAAAAGGTATTTCAAATGTACAAATAATTTTTGTGTTTATGACAAGCAACATCAATATCTTTAATATTTAAAATACCTTCAAAAATCAAGTAAGAAAGAGGAATATATATCAATAAAAACAATGGCTTAATACTGTATGTAGTAATTTCTCTGCAGAGGAAATAGATGGATAAAAATATGTAAACACATTGATGTTCCCAGCAATGTAGATGACTAGTCAAATTGAAAATGATGAAATTAAGAATAATAATAATAAACATTATTGGTGACACTGAGATGAAAAATGCAATGTTATAACCCTCTAGAAAGGTGGAAATTAATTTAAACCTTATGGGAAATAATTTTCTAATTAATATTTATTAAAAATTTTAACCAAGAAATTCTATTTATATGATGACAACCTAAAAAAATAGGGATGTTTTCAGTTTTTAGTTTAATAACGTCAGAAAATTGAGATAACCTTAGTGTTTAATAAAAGGACATTTTGAAAAATAATAGCACATCTACTCATGGAATATTATGTACTCAGTTAATATTATGTGGTGAACTAGTATTTTATAACATGCATATAAAATTTGTTTTGCATATAAAAGGCACACCTCAAGACACTAAATACTGTATGATCTCTCTGAAAAAAATGAAATGATCATACCCAGGAAAAGGGAAAAGTGTGCAGAGACAATGTTACTAATAAGGTTGGGAGTAATTTATATTTTCTGTTGCTTTTCTGTATCTTCTTATTAATATGGTATAAAAAATTAGTTTTTGGTGGGAAAACAATAACAAGTAAAATAAATAAAGACAGAAACGGAATAGAGCCTGGGGGCCGTGGTACCTGCTCTGGCAGTGTCTCCTCACCCGGGGCCGTGGCAGGAATGCCATCTGGAGCCCGATTTTGAGAACGCAGGAGCTGAGAAGCTGACAGCTTTTTCCAGCTCTCTTCAGTTCCACTTGCATCCCTTGTAGCAGTCTAAGTTAGATCACCAAGCAATTGCTTCCTCTGCTATACGTTAAATAGTCTGCCTATTGCGATCAAAACATAAATGATTGGTAATGAATTAAGTCATCCGTTCAACATGTAACTAACATTGCTGACTTTCTGCTGTTGGTTCGTGAGGCATTTATGACGCAAAGGCATGATGAGTACTTCCCACTTGTACAGCATCACAGATTGTACTCATACATCCTGCCTGCTGTTTTACAAACATGCTTTAAAATAAGATTAAGTTAGCAAGTTAATCTCCAAATTGTCCTTCTATTAATTAGCTGCATTGTTGCATCGAACGTTCTCTTTTAAAAAAATAATTGATAATATCTTTCTTTAGGGTAGATCTTCTAAAAGACTCTTGGTAAATGGGTGTCCATGATATGTGTAATTAAGCTATTATAGATTTTCCTATTTAATGAAGAGAAAACTTATTTGAAGACTCTGATTTTAACCTTCTTTTCTCTTATAGACTTCTTTGAATAATATTCATATTTATTACGTTCATTTATAAATAATGAAACCAGATCACATTATCAAAAATTACTGAATGATCATTATCAAAAATTATTGAATAAAAAACTATCCATAATGTAGTCTGATTAGCTGGTATTTAAACAAAGCAAGGAATATAAACAATAATCAATTGATGTGGCTATTTTTACTTATTTTTTTAATTTTAATTTTTATTAAATCATAATTGTGTACATTAGTGCAATCATGGGGCACAATGCACTGACTTCATATACAATCTGAAATATTTTCACCAAGCTGTTTAACATAGCCTTCGTGGACTTTTAATCACTATATGAAGACATTTGTATTCTGCATTTCGTAAGTTTCACTTGTACCCTCGTAAGATGTACTGTAGGTGTCATCCCACCAATCATCCTCCTTTCACCCATCCTCTCCTCTCCTCACCCCTACCCTCCCTTGCCCCTTTCCCCATATTCTTGTGCTATAATTGGGTTTTGGGTGTGGCTATTTTTAAATAACAGTGGTCACATTATTTGGAAACATGTCTCAACAGATACAATAACTTGCCTGGGGAACATTCAGGAGAAAGAAAGAAAGTGCTTTAGACATTTGTGGAAACAGGGGAATTATACTATTAGCCAAACTCCTTCCCAGATGTGAAATGTAAAGGTCCTGTAACATTCCATGTTATCTTTTTGTATCTCAGGAAACCTGTCTGGTTTGCATAGTGTGGTGAAAATGTCCATGATGTGCCAAGAAGTCTCAGGCAAGTATATAAGATCAAAGGTTTTCTTTCCTAACCCAAGAGCTAAAATGAGAGGAATACTTCTGAGCTTCCTGTTTAACCAAAGCAGCTAAGCAGTGCTTATGGCCAAAGGCTGTCTTCCTGTCTTTTGATATTCAAGAGATTTAAGTCACCATCTCTCTAATCATAGCATTGAGTACCATAATAGACTTTTCTGAAAGAAGATAAAAAAAATCTTCCCTTATCTTTTTTTATGATAAAAATTCAGTGCCATATAGAACTAGAAATGCTTTTAAAGCTTCCTAGAGAAGTTCATCCCCTGCAGACGGTGAGTAATTTGACATGACAGTAACATGTTCTCTTGGTGGAGAGAATAATTGCATCCTGCTGTCCGCCGGGCATTGGGGGCAGTCATAAAGACCTACTAGGCGCTATCCGAATGCAGTCCAGCAAATCCTACTAATGAATGTTTGGTACTAATTTAACATTCAGAAAATTCATTCTTTTGACTTTATAGGATGGCAGTTACTGAACTAATTTGGGAAAAATCTCTCCAGCATTGTCATTGTCTTTTGCATAGAAAGAAAATATTCATTCTCCATCCTGAGTAAGTAGAAAAGCTGGCTGAGATTTGGGGAGTATGCACAGTGGACTTCTTAAGGTAGAGGTGAAGTAAACAGAGGATGCCTCCCGTGTGACCTGTGCTCTGCCCGTCCAATACTTTAAATTCTTTATCATGGGACTTTCTTGTGGAGAAATGTATTGTGGGCTTTTCTCTTTGTTAGGACTGTACATAAATGTGAATTATAAGCACAAAATGTTTCATGTAAAGGGCAAGACCAATGCTGGGGACAGATTGGACAGAACCAAGATGTCTGATGGCCAAACTGGGTACAGAGAATTGGGGGTCCTTCAGTGTGAGTTACACCTTTGCAGACAATGGAAGTCAAAGTCAGGGAAGGCAATGAATGCAAAGCCAGGCGGGCAAACAAGAGTCAGTTAGACGCAGTGCAAGCAGACTGTGGCCAAGCACGGTCGTAGGGGGACAGTGGTTAAATGGAATAATCAAGCCCAGGAGAATGCGGCAAGCTGGAAAACCACAAGCTGACGGTCATATGACAAAAAGATTGAAGGAAGCTGGGGACAGCACAGGCAATGAATTTATACCCAGGCAGGTAATTTCATTGGCAACAGGGTCAGATACTATGTAAAGTTAGTAAGTACAAGACTCTCTTCATCATACCCTTTCTCATCCTATTCTAACATTATTTCCTTAAAGGGAGATAAAAAAAAACCAAGTCATACCAGGAATTCAGTGGAGTGTCCATGTTGGTTCTATAAAATAGTTACGATCATCATTGTGAATTTAAGGAGAAGAGAACTACAGTTTTTCATACTAATAGTGCTCTCCGTGTCATGTTTATTTGACACATAAAGGATATTAGACACTTGGATGTAAGGTATTATATAAATATTATTTGTACTATAAGCCTAAAGCTTTTTAATATGAGAAATAAATATAGAGAGACATATCAAATTAAATGTTTGCATTTAAACTAGGAATCCTTTATGAGAGTCAGGGGAGAAATCTAAGAGACGTAATTGGGTAATAATGCTTGTACAGGCTGGGTATGGAGAGATAAGAGAAACTTCTTTACCCAGATGAGAGCCACTCATTTTCTTTCCTTAAGACATTTTCTTTTACATTTCTAATGAATAATTTCTCGCTTATTATAGCTGCCAGTTTCCAAGGGGACAAATACTGGTTTATAGAGAACTATGACCATCATATGTGCCTCACTGTAAAAATTGTTTCGAAGATAGATATATAGGGCAAAAGGTGCATGTTACAAAATGAAATGTGTTCTCTTTTGTGCTGTAATTTGTTTCACACTCAATATTGTTTAAACTAACTGGAGGTCGGAAACAGTTTTCCATAATGTGGTGTGATTAGCTGGTGCTTAAATAATGACTCCCATGATGCCCCTTCTGTCTCAGCCTACTCACCTAACCAGTGGTTGTTTTCAAGAACTGCTCCCAGAGCCCTGGAGTTGAAGGGACCCATCACTACTGCCACCTCCTTTCCACTTGGCTGCGTGGAGCAGGCGCACAGTGCAGAGATTACTGTCATTTGAGCCCTGATCAGCTAGCAGTGTGGTCTACGTGATGTTTTCACCCAAATTAACCTTTAAAGCACAGAATGTGATGAATCCAGATGATGTTCGTAGGGCCATCCGAGATTACAAATATACAACAGATTTTTTTTTCCTCTGTGGATACAGAGTGTTTGCCTCCAAGGTGTTCTGGTTTTGCTGGTCAGAATCAGTGGTGAGGATTAAAGAAAGCAATGATTTTCTGAGTGAGAGGCGAGGATAATACAGCTGGGCTTGTACTGATCTCTTCATACAGCAATTCAATCTTGCTTTGCTTTCTTGCAAAGTCCTTAAGCTGTGTCATCCAGGTTCTCCTTGACACAACCTCTTTATTTCTTTGGATAGCAGAGGTAGTAACGCTACCCTCTTTGATCTTAGATTATGAACTCCTCAAGGCAGTGGACTCTGTTTGTTTAATTCACTTCAGATCAAGCAGAGCGCCATGACAGAAAGACCTGGGCACACCATCCTTTTCATGGAACAGAAATTTGTCTGTCATTATTCACAAAGCATATTTTCCATTTCATATCTAACCTTCAGATTTGGCTGATAACCTCCTTACTGTCTGTAAAAGCTCCAACAAGATGGTTGCTGTTCTCAATGGCAGCATCCGTCAACAACTCAACGTCATACATTGCATGCATTTCTAGAGAATTGTCTCAGACCCCTTTGCTGAATGAGGCCTCTGACCACCTGTTGCTCATTCCCTTCAAGATGAGAAACATTGGTTATTATAATCCTGGCCTGTCTTGGCGTCTACGCCCTCATATTCAAAGATGCTGTTGGTGGTGGCCATGAAAATCAGGATTTTCAGGAGCGTGATAGAGGTGTTTAAACGTTACTGTCGGATTGTGATTTAGTGAGTTGTAAAGAGCCATCCCCGTTCACAGCCCTGCCTTGAGGTTTAATGATCAGTATGAAGGCTTTTCTTTGAAAGCACAATTTACCCTTTAGAGCAGCGGTTCTCAACCTCCCTAATGCTGCGACCCTTTAGTACAGTTCCTCATGTTGTGGTGACTTCCAAGCATGAAGTTATCTTCGTTGCTGCTTCATAACTGTAATTTGGCTACTATTATGACTCGCAATATAAATATCTGATATGCAGGAGACCCCCAAAGGGGTCACGACCCACAGGTTGAGAACCGCTGCTTTCGCGCTTCGAACCAGAATGGCTTGAGTTGTGGGCAGCTTCAGCCCTCCCCAGACTGCTGCTCCAAGTGTGGTCCTCGGCTGGGCACAGTGAGCACCCTGAAATGGCTAGAAACACAGACATCTGGGCCTGTGAGCTCACTCGAGGCCTGCTCCACTGGAGTCTGTGTGACTAAAGCACCCGCCAGGCAGCCATTAACATTAACATCCTTGTTGAGTCGTATTCCCCGAGATTATGATTTAACAACACCTTTGTCTTTGCTCCTTGGGGCCAGACACCCTGCTTCCTCTGGGTTCTGTGGAGGTACCTGCTGGGACCTCTTGTGTGTGCCTAATAAGCCAGTGAGGACACCACATAGGGGGCATTTCTTCAGTGACAGATGTCTTCCTGAGTCTCCGAGACTGGTTTTTGGTGATTTTGCCCTAAGCCCCTTTGTCTCTGGTGCCAACTCTGTCTTTTTCTTTTGCTTCGTTGTTGACATAAATAATACAGAAGACCCTACATTGCCTTGAACACCTCTCATAACTCCTGGTGACAAAAGATACCGAAGACCGCCATGTACCCCCACCCTAGTCCAGTGCTTTGACACCAAGACAGACATCCTGGTTCGTAAAATTAATGTGTATTTTGTTTTAAACTTTGGAACAGGGTGCTCAAGAACTTCTATTTAAAACCAATGTATACTCTATTGAAAAAATGTCAGACAAATATGCTAAACATTGTGTTAACTGGACTTTTTGGAGCACCCCTGGGTGAAGCCAAGAGATTAAACCGGCACCTTGGACACCCCTTGGTCCTGTCTCACGAGCTGTGCCCCTGTATGGGATTTCAAGGCTTCTGGAGATATAATAAATGTGCCACCGGTAAACAAGAATGAGAATTTCTCATTTCTTAGCCACTGTTAAGACTGCCCACAATTTTCATTTGAACAATGGCCGTGCAAAGGCCCTAGTACTGATTCTCAAAGTTCCCTGTTCAGGATCATGTGTACATGGGGCAAGCTGTAACCGTCCATCACACCAGGGACCAGCTTCTCCTCTGCACCTCAGTGTCACCATTCAGAAAAATTATGCAATTGCCAAAATTGAACATAGACAAAGTTTAAAACTCTTACACATTGCGGGGTCTATGCAGAAGTCCGTGGCATAGGGCGAGCTCTCCCTCGTTTCAGTTGTGATTCGAGGCGGGTAGCCTCATGATTTCTCTCCTTCACATAGTTGGATGATCTCACTAACTGTCTACCCTTTATTTTTGAAGAGTTTGGCTTTGAAGTTTGAGGAATCTTCCAGAGCCACTTAGCCTGTGCATGGAGGTTCAGCACTGTCACGCTGATCATCATGGACGTGTGACTCTCTTGTGGCCAGAAAACACTTTGTTATTATTTGTCTGTATTGTTTCATATGTTCTGTGACAATATTGTCATTTAACTGCGTCCATATCTTGGTGAGTCTCTTCTGCTACTCTTGTTACTGCCATTAGAATTTTCCTGGAACATTTCCCAAAAATCTAAACACAAACTCCTCCGTCTCTTGCTTCATCATGGACATGGATGAGCGGCAAGAAAAAATTGATTTATGAAGTGCCTTTTTTGTTTTGTTTTTAACCACAGTATATCTATGACAGTAATCTGTAGCTGAGAGGACATGCCTTGGGGTAACTGGTTGTTACAGGCAGGAGTCAAAGCTCAGCTCCTGGGTTAACATTCTGTGGCATCCAGAGGCATGTTGATCCCTGAATACAGGGTCTACTTTGCACCAAGCTGCCGTGCATGGAGGGTGCAGCAGGACAAATGGATACACCCTGAGCCTTAATAGTTCTCCAAAATAAGTCAGCGAAACAGGCAGTAAGCCACCACAGAAGTAAATGTTTGCTTATTTAAAGGAAAGAAGTAGCATTACCTAAAGATACAAACTGAAGTGTCTGGGAGACCTGGGCTGAGAATTGGAGAGCACTCACCAGGCGGATGACATCAGAGCTTCTTTCCTTGTGTTGTCCCAGCTGGTCTGCAGGTGCATCACAGAAGTGGGGACAAAGCGCTCGTTGCTAAGAAAACACTTGCAAGTTACCTGACCGTTAGTCAATTATCTTTCTCCACGTTATGGGACTAACTACATAGTCTCTGAGAATATGTACTGACTGTATCAAATAGGTTAAAACCTTGACATACACTTACATGTAATTTAAAGTAGACAACTATTTTAAATTGCACATGAACTTTATGGACACCCTATATTTTGAGAAGTTAGATGTGTGTGACTCAGGTTGGTGAAGGAGCGCAGGTGATCCAGCAGGAAGGGGCCAGTCCCGCCCGTGTGGCTGTGAAACTTACACCAGCAGAGCCCCTTCCTGGGACACTTTAGGAGAACTGGGAAATGAGTAATGAACACGAGGGTCGTGGTTCCCTTCCTCTGTGGGAGACTAGGATGTGGACCAGCACAGGGACAGAGGGCGGCATGGGGAGGGATCAGGCAGGACAGCGTCCCTGGAGGACTGGTGGGGAGTGAAGATGGGATTGTTGTCCCCAGCTAGGAGCTTAGAAGGAAAAGAAGAAGGCACTTTGGAGGGAGAGGGGAGGCTGGGGATAGGTATTACACTAGGAACTCAGAATCTTTCAAGAACTGGCTTTGGCACATGAACTTTGTGTCCACCCTGTATATGCTTGTGGTCTGATCTACCCTCAGGGTAATGGTTTTAGTCTGAAGACCTTCTGAATTCGGCTTCCTATGTTTTGCACGTTGCAGAGTCATTCTGACTGCTGAGAATAGATTAGTTCAGGGCAAAGACGAAGTAGGACTCCAGTTAAATGACTCTTACATCAGTCCGATGGGAGCCGCTCCGTCTGTTGGTTGTTATAAAGTGGAAGATTCCAGTTGTATTTTAGAGGCAGGGATGAAAGTGTAGACATGAACGGAAACGGGAGGGAGACACAGGTGCCAGTACTGCTTCCTCCTGGAAACCCCGCTGATGCAGCAGCCACGGCACCTGGCAGGCGTTAGGGTTCAGCTCTCGTAGGGGCGCTTGGGAGATGGAGGGAAGCACATGAACGGGCAGGAGAATTCGCAGGTTTGGAGGTTTGAGGTGGAGATGAGCCCCCAGCACTGTCAGGGACATCTCGACATGTAGGACAATGTACAAGCACGACCCTCACATTTCAGAATTAGGAAAAGCTTCTGAAAGGAGGGTAGCCAAGAAGAGGCTGAAATTGAGGCAGCACAGGGGGCTTAAAAAGGAACACCTGTCATTCCCTATGTGGCCCATGTCACGAGAAGAGGGTATTTCAAGAAGAATGGAAGTGGGTGTCTGGGATCAATGCAGTTGGGAGTCAGGCGAGGTAAGTGTTGGGAAGTCTTCACTGGCTTCACCACGTGGATGTCATGGCGGCCTTGGCAAGAGCAGGGCAGGGTCCGCTGTGGGGTAGATGTCCACTGGAGTGAGTGGGTAGGCGCTTGCTGGCGTGAGTTCGATGACTTTGCAAAGGATAGCCATGTTCTACGCACGTGAACATCTATTTTCTAAATGCTAACAATTTGGAATACTGGGCAGTATTTAGAAAACAGATTCACCAAGGCTTTTGGAGGCCTGAATGTGAAATACAAATTTTTTACTTCAGAATTTCTGCATAGGTCCTCTAAACTCCGGAGTTTGGGGTGAAACCGTCAGGGAATCGGTGACCTTATCTGAAAGGGGCAGAGGTCTGCTTGCTGTGTCCCAGCGGGTGGATTTCGTGAGCTATTTCCATCCAAACCTCTCCGAGGTGGGAGTTGCACTCTCCCGAGCCTCCTGTCGTATTGATCACGCTTGCTATTTTCAGCTGGGAAGTCTACTGTGATTTTCTGTGAGTAACGAGAAACGTTAAAGTCCTACGCTGCTATTCCTTTCCTCCCTCCATGTAACCCTCAATCTCAGCCTCTGATGCAAATGACTGTGCACAGCCCGAGAACGCTTGTTTAAATGTTAACAATGAGTCAGGAGTGAGGGTAAAATCATACCCTGTAAATACGGCACAGGGTCGGGGCTTAGTAATAGCAGCCCCTAGTAATGTTGCTATCAGAAAAGAAGAAATAAAGTAAAGGTACAGCTGACTCACATGCAGAAAGGAAGAAAAATTTGGTTTTCCTTTTATTACTTGTTCCAGTTGTACAACAACATTTAAAAATGCCTGTTTTCTTATGTCCTCATACTATGCTGGCACATTACTGTAACAGATTCGTGAATCTACCTCTCTAAGCCTCGCACTGGGGACAGAGGTGGTGCAGAATGGATTCAAGGTCGTCTTGGGCAGTATTTGGAGATGTCAGGACTGAGTTCTGAGCTCATAGTCACACATGCAGGTAAATCTCTGAGCAAACCTGTGAGGTTGCTGTGCTGTAATTACATTTGCTCATCTCTGCACACTACAGGGGGTTGTTAGATGCTTGTTTATATAGTTTCTGTAAAGTCGGGAGTCAAGAACTCGGTATTTACAGAATATACCATAACGATTCCTTATTCTCTTCAAATATTCTAGAAGCCATCACGTCATCATCACAGGAGCATTACGTCTTCCTTCCCTGACACTGAGTTGGGACTTAAAGCCAATTTAGAAAACAGACACACGCCAAAATGAATCAGCTAAATCAACTCATCCTGGGACATCAGAGGCATTTTCAACCCTCAAATAGAATTTTATCTAAAATTAAAAAAAAAAAAAAAAAACAAGCATGAGACTCCAGGTCAAATTTGGGGATTACAGCACACTTCATCCTGGGCTTCATGTTATTTGAAAATGAAAAAAAATTATATTTATTGAGTGCTTCTTTCACGCTTTGGCTTTTTGCCAAGAAATAGTATATGTCATATTTATTTTGTCTAATGATCCTATAAGGCAAAACTACTTTTATGTCTAATGCATATGTGAGAAAAAATAAAACGTAAAGCACTCATGTAACTTGCCCACATTCACACAGTTGATAAGTGTCACAATTAGAATCTGGAATCATGTCTGTGTACCCCCAAGGTTGCTGTTCTATTTCACACTACATTGCTGCTCTAAAGCAAATACCTATGCTTAACATTTTAGTCTCCATAGTTTAATGTCAAAGAATGTATACTCTGAAAATAATCATAGATGCATTTCAATAATTATTTTTAAGCATGTTTGGTCCCACATTGTTTATAATAACAAAATATTTAAAAATAATCAAAGATAGATTATTTCAATAAATAATAAGCCATAATTATTGGAACCAATATATGAGCATGAGCATGGTAAAGTCTTGTAAAAAAGTTTTCAACACAATGTTAAGTAATTCAGAGCAGAATACAAACACTATATACTGACATAAGCACATATATATTTGAATACATATGCATACCAAAGTATTTTAATTCATACTCCAAAATGTAAATATTGACTGTGTTTAGACTATGGCTTTATGGCCATTTTTGTCATTGTCTTTTAAAGTTTTTCGTTTTTTTCAAATTTTCTACAATAACTATTTATTGCTTTTATTTTTTTATTATTATTTATTTATTTTTATTATTGGGGTTTCATTGAGGGTAAAAAGGACCATTTTCCATAGATTTCATTTGTTAAAGACCCTCTTAGAATCGTGATATATATGAAGAAAATCATACCTTTTTTCTGAGTTTAATGCTAGTCTCATTTTAAAAGCAGTTTATTGCATTTCTTCCTATATATTTTGCTTTAAGTTAATGAAGTAATTATTACATAATTTTTCTTTAGAATCAGAAAATGACCATTCATTTGAATATAGCCTATAAGTCCCTGAATTTATGGAACGTAAGCTCCTCCCACATCACCCTGGACTGTCCTCCTGGCCCTCTCTGCAGCACTGTCTCTATAAGGCTGGGACACTTACCGGGCCTGTGCTTGCATTTCTAATTTTTTGATTTCAGTATTTGATTTTTTCTTTATTTTTGAAAAGTGCTATAGCAACCAAAGCACTTATAATAGCGTGTCTCACTGTCCAAACGAAACTCAATAACCGTTACATCAGACAAGGTGAAGTGTACATCAAACCTGACCACCCAGAATTTTCGCAGACCTGACACCAGGCGTGGAAGTGACTGATGGCAAAGGTCTCCTCCTCACTTGGGAGGCTGTGGTCTTTGTGAAGTACCCTCAGGAAGGAGCTAGTGAAAAGTCAGCTAAAGTTCCTGACCAGTGTAGAATTCTGGGCAACTAATGGGTTCTTTGGGGAAATACATTGCTCTCCTGTGCCAGTAGCACACTTGTGCCCATCTGCAATGCCGTTAAGTAGCTGTGAGGTGTTTTAGAGTTGGGTTCATTGTGTCGTAGTGTACATATTGAACCCTATTTAATCAAACACAGGAGTGAGCCTTGTAAAAGAAGCTGACATGGGTACAGGGGGGCAGGAGCAGAGTACTTTGCTTAAATGTGTCCACCCCCCTGCAGAATATGACACAGATGGCTGTCCATGAGGTACAAGATTGGGCACGGGTGAACTGTCCATGAGATACAGCACTGTACACGGGTGGACTGTCCATGAGGTACAGCACTGTAGATGGGTGGACTGTCCATGAGATACAGCACTGCACACGGGTGGACTGTCCATGGGATACAGCACTGCACACGGGTGGACTGTCCATGGGATACAGCACTGTACACAGGTGGACTGTCCATGAGATACAGCACTGCACATGGGTGGACTGTCCATGAGATACAGCACTGTACACAGGTGGACTGTCCAAGAGATACAGCACTGCACACGGGTGGACTGTCTATGAGGTATAGCACTGCACACGGGTGGACTGTCCATGGGATACAGCACTGTACATGGGTGGACTGTCCATGGGATACAACACTGTACACGGGTGGACTGTCCATGAGATACAGCACTGAACACGGGTGGACTGTCCATGAGGTACAGCACTGTACACGGGTGGACTGTCCAAGAGATACAGCACTGTACACGGGTGGACTGTCCATGAGATACAACACTGTACACGGGTGGACTGTCCATGAGATACAGCACTGCACACGAGTGGACTGTCCATGAGATACAGCACTGTACAGGGGTGGACTGTCCATGAGATACAGCTCTACACACGGGTGGACTGTCCATGAGACACAGCACTGTACACAGATGGCCTGTCCATGGGGACCCAGCAGTGTCCACAGATGAACTGTCCATGGGGACCTAGCACTGCCAATGGGTGGACTGTCCATGGGGACCCAGCACTGTCCAACCCACTGAAGAGTGGTAAGACAAATTTCTAGGCCTAAAACACTTTCTTTCTATGAACTGGAGTCTGGGAGTTAATTCTGCAAAATTTCAAATGATGCTCATGATCAACTAGAGATGTTCCTCTCAAGGTCGCCGTGCACCTGCAGACACACGAAAAAGATTTTAAACATTTTGCCAACTACGGTGACGTGGATGGTGCTGCTTTTTCACTTCACTCTTTTTATTTCTTTTCCTTTTTTTATTTCAGTTTCTCTGGTACCTATTTCAAGTCCTCATACTTTTGTTTTTCCCCCAAGCTGCTCTATCAAAATATCTTTCTTCTTTTTAAAATTTGAGCTTGATATAAGGGTACAAATGATTAGGTTACGTCGTTTCTGTGTGCTAGGTGGTAGTTGAGCCCTACACCCTGGGGTGGTGACATACCCTCACACTGTGCCCACGAGCTGAGAGTTTTCCAATGTTCCTCTTTGTTCCTGGTTGGGTTTTTCTCTCCTGTGGGTTGTGTGTATGTGTAATTGTTCATCTACTGGTTTCTAATTAGTATTGAGCACATTGGATACTTTCTTTTCTCATTCTTCAGCTTATGGCTGAATAGTTTTCATGGTATATGTACACCACAATTTATCCCCATTTGAGAATTGATGGGCATTTGAGTCGATTCTGCATCTTGACTATTGTGAACTGAGCTGCAGTCAACATTCTATTGCAAATATCCTATGGTAAAATGATTTTTTTTTCTTCTGAGTAGATAGATACCTAGTGATGGGATTGCAGGATTGAATGGAAAGTCTACTTTTAGCCCTCTGAGTATTCTCCACACTTTTTTCCAAAAAGGCTATATTGGTTTGCACATAATATATATGTAAAAGTGTTCCCTTCTCTCCACACCACTCCAGCATCTTCATCTCTGGGTCTATATGATGTGGGCTATTTTTGCTGGGACTAGGTGATATCTCAAGGAGGTATTGACTTGAACTTCTCTGATGACTAACTTTCCAATTACTCTCTTGCTCAGCTGTGCCCCCTTCAGTGAATCCCTCGCAATAATGTCAGACTATTTTTGCCTTGACTGAGGTATGTGATGTTTTCCTCTTTGTCCAGAGCAGAGACAACTTCAGTATTTGTGTAAATACATATATATGTCTGAATGTCAATGCATTTGTTCATATACGTGTAGACATTCACATATGCCCACACAAAAATGGTGTTCATTCTCTGCATAAAATTTTCATCATGATTGAAAGTAATGTTTTCACATGTGATAATCTTCAAATACATAAGATTTTTGAACCATTGTGTGCTATTTCATCTATAACTCAGCTACAATATATTTAACCAATCTATTATTACTGGTTTTTATTATTTATTTTATTTTATTTGCAGTTTGTGGCTGGGGCCAGGTTTGAACCTGCCACCACCAGTATATGGGGCTGGGACCCTACTCCTTGAGCTGCAGGCACTGCCCCTATTTTATTTTGCTTTTTACTAGTATAAATAAGATGTGATAAAACAATTAAGTTAAGACATAGAAATCATGTAGAAATTTTACTTTAAATTTCTGGTCATTTACCAGGATAGCATTGATAGCTAAATTATAGGGGTCCTCAAACTACGGCCTGTGGGCCACATGCGGCAGTGTGAATTGTATTTATTCCCGTTTTGTTTTTTACTTCAAAATAAGATATGCGCAGTGTGCATAGGAATTTGTTCATAGTTTTTCTTTTTTTAACTATAGTCAGGTCCTCCAATGGTCTGAGGGACAGGGAATTGGCCCCCTGTTTTAAAAGTTTGAGGACACTTGCTAAAAGAATATAATTATTTTGCTACGAGTCAGCATGTGTCAGTGCTGTGTACATATTTCCTGATACTTACCTTTTAATGATATAGACCATGTGTCCTTCCTTTCCCTGATAAGTTCTGCTTCTAGAAATTAACATAGATGTGTTCACATACATTTAAATTTGAAAAGCATTTGCTCTAGGGCATGGGAGGGGAAACTCAAAGTAAAATCTCCAGGCACTCTTAAATGTTGATTTGTCTACCCACAGGAGGTAATGTGTTAATTCTCAAATTGCTTCTCATTTCTAGGGAAATTATGTCCAATACATCTTGAATATATTCAGTCTTTGTTTGACAATTAAGTACTTTAAAATGAAACAAATTTATTTATATCTGTCCATGTGTGTCAGCTTGATCTTTCCTGCTATAAAATGAAGGAAAAGAAAATTTGTTGGGTAGTTGCAATCTTATTGAATACGCTGAGGCTAAAGTCTGAGATTTTTGATATAATATGTTGTAGCATGGGTTGAGTAAACAGAACAGGGCACATCATCCTAATGCACGTTCTTCTTGAGACTTTGGTTGCACCTGCCACCTGCTTGCTGATGAAAGTGAGAACTGCGTCTGTGCCAAGTGAAACATATTGGACGGGCATAGGAGTGAGGACAAATTTGCTGAGATTGAGCCATTGATACGTGAGTCCTTGGGAAAAGAAAGTTGGCAAGCATTGGGTGTGAATGGTTAAAAATATAGTTCTTCCTTTAATTAGTTGCAGGAAAGGAATGATAATAAGCTTATTTTTGTGGGTTCCTAGATAATGGAAAATTGAAATATTGCATTGAACTTATTTTGCTAAGATTTTAGCTTTAGAAATTAGTTTCAAAAAATGTGTCTGCTTAAAGTCCTCCAAGCCTCTCTTGCCTCCCTTTATCTTAGGCTTTTTCCTTTTTTAATTTTTAATTTTTTAGGTCAATATGAGTATATAAACAATTAGGTTATATTGTTTGCATTTGTTCGGTAAAGCTGAAGTTGTTGCATTTGAGCCCTTTACCCAGGTGGTGTGCTATATACCCTTACGTTGTACCCACTAGGTGAGACATTGCCAATGCTTCCTCCTCCACTCTCCCCTGTCCTTTCTCCCCTACTACTTGAATTTAATTTTGTTTTTCTCTCATGTGGGTGTTCATCTACTGTTTCATATTAGTATTGAGTACACTGGCAACTCTGTTTTCCATTCTTGTGATACTTTGGAAGATGTTATCCAAATCCATCCAGGTAAATACAAAAGATGTAAAGTCTTCATCCTTTCTATGACTGAGTAATATTCCACATTATAAATATACCATACTTAGTTAATCCATTCATGAGTTCATGGGAACTTGGGTTGATTCTACATCTTGGCAATTGTGAATTGAGCTGCGAGGAACATTCTATTGCAAATGATTTTTTTTTCTTCTGGGTAGATAGATACCTATTAATGAGATTACAGGATTAAATGGAAGGTCTACTTTTGCTTCTTTTTTTTTTTTTTTAGAGACAGAGTCTAACTTTGTCAAAATTGGTAGAGTACTGTGGCATCACAGCTCACAGCAACCTCCAACTCCTGGTCTTAGGTGATTCTCTTGCCTCAGTGTCCCGAGTAGGTGTGACTACAGGCACACCATAACACGCTGCTATTTTTTGTTGCAGTTTGGCTGGGGCCAGGGTTGGAACCTGCCACCCTCCATATATGGGGCCGGTACCCTACCCACTGAGCCGTGGGTGCAGTCCAAGTTCTTTGAGGATTCTCCGTACTTCTTTCCACAAAGGCTGTATTAGTTTGCAAGCCCACCAGCAGTGGAAAAGTGTTCCCTTCTCTCCACACCCACACCAGCATCTTTGGGACTTTATGACATGGGCTATTTTCACTGGTGTTCGGTGATATCTCAAGGTGGTTTTGTTTGCATTTCTCCAATGCTTAGGAACAATGAGCATTGTTTTCATGTGTTTGTTGGTTATTCATCTGTCTACATCAGAAAAGGTTCTTTTCTTGTCTCCCGCCCACTTATAAATGGGATTATCTGTCTTTTCTTGTAGAAGGCATGTGGAAGACTGAGATGGGACCTGCACCTCTCATCACTTAAAAAAATCAACTCTTGCTGGATAAAAGATTTAAATTTAAGACACGATACAATAAAATTTCTGGAAGAAATTGTGGGAAAAACTCTTTGCAAAATCAGCCTGGGAGAAAAGTTTTTATGAAGAAGACCCCCCCCTTGGCACTTGCAGCAACACCAAAAATAAACGCATGGGATATGATCAAGCTAAAAAGCTTCTGCCCAGTTATGGGTATAACTAAGGCATTCAGACAACCTTCAGAATGGGAGAAGCTATTTGTGTATTTATTTTTGACTTTTCATTAGTGTATTTTTTAAACCCTCAAGACCTTGTCTGTTCTCCATGAAGAAAAAAATTTAAAAAGAATAACAAAGGAATTAATTAAATTATCACTCACTTGTCCATGGAAAACAAACCGTATATGATACAGCTTTGCTAATACAGGTGACTTTCTCACTCGTAGATTTGTTCTCCACAATTTATGGGTTAATTGACAATGAACAGTCATTAAGTGATACACTTTTTAAACATACTCTTGTGTAGATACATTAGAAAAAGAAGACATTTATATTTTCCATTACATTTTGTTTCCTACACAAATCTACACATTAAGGTATAAGTGGATGTAAGTGTAGGCTGCCCATGAAAAAGAAAGCATTACCCAGGGTGCGTTTACAACTCCATTGTAAACTAAAGTCTGTTGCTAAATGGAGGTTCCTTTAATTATAGTAGTTACTGGCTGTCAATGAGAATTCAGGTACTTAAATTTAACAAGGATGTGAAGTAAGACTTTTAGTACATTTCCTAATTGAGGGGGGACAAGCTCAGGAAACATTTTTATAATAATGGCAGCTCTGGAAAATGTATGCTCTGCTGAATCCTGTATCACGTGGACGTGAATAGATCTTGTCCAGCAGGAAGGAGCAAGGCTTTGGCAGCCACAGATCTGAGGCACAATAGGGTTCTCAAAACTTCCCAGCAAATCATAACATTGACCTTGAGAAGACCTTGACATCATTGCCTCTCACACCACCATTATGTAGCAGGTAATCATACTGCATTGCTCACAAGGAAAACAAAAAAAACTAGAGCACCCCATCCCTTTCCTCCAGATCTAATAGTCCAGGTACATCTGTGCTCAACTGCTGTCATCACTGTCACACAGGGGGCACCATGCTCATGTAAGGCCGTGTTTGCCCACCTTTTCTTCCAGAAAACTTTTAAGACTATTTTTCTTTTCTTTTCTTTCTTTTGTTATTAAATCATAGCTGTGTACATTAATGCAATTATGGAGTACAATCTGCTGGTTTCATATACAATCTGAATCCCAATAGATATATTTTATATCTCTCTATGAACTGTGAATCTCTATCTTTGCTTTGTACATAAAAAGAATGAAATGTTTTATGCTCCAAGAACCAATTTCCACATTGTTGACAGTTATATTGACCCCATTGAGAATGCGTACTGAAGAGTGACAACTTCTTTTGTGTGCTGTTAGTGTGTGTGTCTAGGGAGGAAAGAAAGCCCAAATAAAATCAACTTAAATCTGGCACTCCTGGGCCAGGTAGCCAGCGTGAACATCTAGAAGAGAATTTAATGAGGTTCAGGTCTGCAATGTTATTGAGAGAGCAAATTCGTGAGTGGTGTGATCATGGGTCTTGTCCATTTCTCTGTGACTCTCCTGACTCATGAGTCCTGTCCCAAATGACTTCCTTCTGCCTATACCTAGGTGGGCTACCCATTTTTTCATTCACTTTCAAGAAGTGTGTTCTTATAATCACCCAAACCTGCCCCTATAGCTTTGGGATAATCCAGTAACTCATGAGACAGTGTTTAAAAAAATAAATGCTAATAAACTCAGTTTAGGACTGAGTTTCCAGAAAAATGTCTCACTGTGAAAATGGTCGTGGGCTTCTCCTGCTTGGCTCAGATTGCTGTGCATCCATCTGAGCAGGGAATCAAGGTCAGTTCTAACCAAACTCCACTGATGCTCAACAGTGATGATCATGCCCGTTGTACCATTCCACGAGGCCAAGTGGCTTAAGATTTTCTCCTGCAGTTATTCCATCTGTTGAATCAATTTGTTCCACTCTGCTGTCATCAGTCATATGGAAATGAAAATATTATCGAGTACCTCCCACTTTCAAGAAAATCTTACATCCTTCCTAGTGCATCTGTCTCCTTCCCTGGCTCTGGCCACCGTCCTACACCTTCTCTTCCAGATTATACAATTTAGGGGAACAGCTATCACTACTTACCAGCTTTCCATTTTTTCATCAGATCTTTCTAGTTAAAGACCTTTCCATTTCATATGCTACAAAGGTTATTGTCCATGTTTTAAAGTTATCTCTTTTGCAAAATCCAATATGAATGTCACTCTCTTTATCCCATGCAGTTTCCTCGCAATGTTTGAGCTGGTTGACTCATTCTTTCTTTTGGTAATATATCGTCTTCCTGACCTTTATGTGTTTTTGGTTTTCCTCTTAAGAGTACCATTTTGCATTCCCATCAGTGGTGTGTGAGAATTTTATTTGTCTTTGTCAGTACTTGATCTTATTATTTTTTATTTACCATTCAATAGATGTGAAGTGTTTTCTCATTATGATTCTAATTTGCATTTCCAGACTAACTAAAGATGTGGGATATCTTTAAGTGAATTTATTTACCACCCACAAGACGTTATTTGTTGAAGTGTCTGTTTAAATGTTTCAGGTATTTTTTTTAATTGAGTTGTTTTCTTCTTGTTGTTTTTAGTCTGTTTTTCTTTTTGTTTTGTTTTTAGAGTTTGTATAAATATATTTTAGACACCAGCTTTTTATTAAAAATGTGATTTGCAAAAATTTTCTACCAATCTTTGAGGAACTATCTTTTGATCACATTAAGAGTGCCATTCAAAGCCAAGTCTTATTTTAGACAAGGTTAAATTTGCCTATATTGTCATTTATGGGCCATATTTTTGGTAGTATGTCCAAAAAATTTTTGCCTACAAAAGTTACAAGATTTTCTTCTAGAAAACTTGATGTGTAGCTAATAGTCCATTTCAAGTTTATTTTTAACAGAATGCAAAACACAGGTCTGGGTATTTCTCTTATAGATATCCAATTCTGACACCATTTGTTGAAAATACTATCCTTTCTCTATTGAATTGTCTTTGTATCTTTGTCTAAAATCAATTGACTATATGGTCAATTTCTGGACTCTAGTTTGCTCCATTGATCCTATATTTAAATACTTTCTCCAAATATACTATGCTTTGAATAATGTAACTTTTTTGCTAAATCTTCAAGTCATATGGTGCAAGTCCTGCAAATTTGTTCTTTCTCAAAACTGGCTAATCTATTAATAGTTTCTTTTGATTTGTACATAAATTTTAGAATAATCTTTATACTTTCCACAAATAATTCTGCTAGTATTTTGTCTCAAGTTCAGATGAGTCAATAGATCAGTTTTAGAAGCATTGATACTGTAATCTTATCGAGTCTTTCAATAAATTAGCATGATAGGTCACCTTGCTTTGTTTTTCTCATTAGTATTTTATAGGTTTCAGTACACTGATTTTGCACAGGTTTTGAAAGAGTTATAAAAAAATATTTCATGTTATTTGGTCTATATTAAATGGCATTTAAAAAACTTAATTTAAAATTGCTTACTGCAAGTATGACTTTTTACATTTTACCTTGTGATCAGTGATGATCTTAAACGAATTTGTTTCTATCAGTTTCTTTGTTGTTCTTTATGAATATTTTATATAAGGTGAAGGTGTAATTCTAGCTCATGAACTTTACATTATTCTTTATTCCTCCTAAAATAGTGACACTACACTGGTGTGCGTGTGCTAAGATTGGACTTGGTAAGTATCGCAACAAAGAAAGTAAGAAAAAAACCAGTTTTTATAGTTTAGTTGGTGAGGATTTCAGCACATATTCATCAATTGCATCTAAAACAGTACCGATGTGGTTTTGTGATTTAGTCTATAAGGCAGAGGTAGCCTTTAAAGTTCTCTCACAAAATATTTACATGGTTTTCTCAATTTTCATTGGCTTATAAAAATGTTTGATTCATTTTGATAATGCTACTGAAAGATTTCTCATATGAAATTCAGCCTATCAACTTCAATTTAAGCACGTACAAAGCTTAACCTTGCCTAACCATTTTCTGCTATTCATAACCAGCAGATAATTTGAGCAACTGCTCTAAGACATTATGTTATACGAGTTAAATTTAAGTCAATGCAGCAAACACTCTCTCAGAGTTCAACATAAACATAATGGACCTAGATACCACCTATACAATTATAAAGGAAAGACTTATGACTTTCCAGTATCTTGGGGGTTGTCTATACTGAAAATTAATCAAGTAATTATAATACATTTGATAAATGCTAATTTGAGAGGAAGGAAGCTATGATGAGATGAAATAAGAAGGACATTATCTTGAACCCAAGGACTGGGATGATGGGGTATGTGCCTAAGGAGGTGACATCAAAAGTGACCCCTGTGAGATACATCCTGGAAAGTCATCCCAGCAAAACTTTTGAGAGGAAATGGGGCAAAAAACGTACCAGGCAGAAGAAACAACGTATGCCCAGGCTTCAGTGTGAAAAAGATAAGGTAATTTCAGCTAGAGGGAAGACCCTGAGAATGAATGAGGAAAGATGAGTTTTGAGAGGTTGGCAAGTAGTTGCAAGCTGTGCATATTATTCGGGGTTCTCTGGAAAAACAGGACCAACAGGAGATACATAAAGAGATTTATTATGAGGAAGTGGTTCATGCATAAGAAGTTCACAGTCTGCCACCTGGAAGCTGTAGTACCAGGAGAGCTGCTGGTGTGGTCCCAGCATAGGAGATCAGCACTTCAGCTCAGTAGTCAGGCAGAAGGGGCAACTTCCCCTTCCCTGATCCAAGCAGTTTGGTGGATGCTGGCTGTGCTTCACTGTGAGGTTTGCACTGTTGCTCAGAAGTGGGAAAAACAACTGCCTCCTTCCCGTGCATTCACAGGTGCTCGTGAGACGAGTTCTCAGCAGTGAACCATAATCAGAGTGTTGTGAATCCTTTCCAATTTGAGAAAATCCAAGAAGTGGCTATGCCTCCTCCACTTACCCTTCTGTCTAGTGGCCGAGTAAAATATGCAGGGTGACTTTAGAATACAAGTGGCAAGTACAGTGGAGCATCAAAACCCTACATCCCCGAAGGACCATGAGGGACATACACCTTCCATTCTTGCACCAGAATGTCAGCGGCATCACTAGCAGTAAACTGAGATAAGAGAAAAAAGTTACAGGGTTAACTCACTGAAATTTATCATGAGAAGGAGCCAGGATTACTTGAAAGAGTACAAAAATTGCTGCCTTGAAGTGAGGAGCTGGCAAAACAGAAATCATCTTAGAGGACACACAAAAAAAGACGGTGAGGAATGGATCTAGGTTGGAAATATGGTGCCTTTTTACATGCAGTGCAAAATACTTAATGAAATGTCACCTATCAAACTGGAAAGCAGCCCATATGCCTACTGAGAGATAGTCTGGGATAAGGGACTGGAAAGAGTCAAAATGTGATGTAGCAACTTTTACTTTCTGCTTTTAGCAAGGGAGCAAAAGAAATAGGTGATATTAGACAAAAATATTGGGACTGTAGACTATTTAAAAATTCTGCTGCCTTCTCATTACAAGAGGAAGAGACAAGACTAAAATTTTTTAGAAAGTTTAGAACAAAAATAGTTTATTAATGTTTATATTATATAGGGCTGGCTACATGGCTCACGCATATAATCCTTGCACTCTGGGACGTTGAGGCAGGTAGATCGCTTGAGCTCAGGAGCTTTAGACCAGCCTGAGCAAAGTGAGACTCTGTCTCTACTAAAACTAGAGAAACGTGGTGGGTGCAGGGGAAGATGCCTATAGTCCCAGCTACTTGGAAGGCTGAAACGAAAGGATAGCTTGAGCCCAAGAGTTTGAGATTGCTATGAGCTATGATGTCATAGCACTCTCCAGGGTGACAGGGTGAGACTCTGTCTCAAAAAAGAAGAAAAAAAAAGATGTATAAGTTATTCTAAGAGATTTTGCCTTGAATTTCTTCTACTCCAAGCCTAATTTTCAAATGGTCTCAAGCTAATTGACATTAAATTGAGAGCAAAAAATATATATACCAGGCCTGAAAGTTATGTCTGGGGGAAATGATTAGGGTTATTGCCCCATGTAGCTGACTAGAGGCAGAGAGATCCAAAACTCACCAGATTGGATTAAATTAAGGTGTTAAGACAGGTAAACCAAAGGTGGCCTCCAGATGACAACAAGAGAAGGCCTGTGGGGCCATGTAGGTCCCCAAAGGAAGGGCATAACCACCTCTACCCCCATCAAACTTGCTATGGACAATAAGGAGCAGAAGGAATTTCCCGGGAGTGAACTGGGGCCACACAACTCTCGGCAAAGAATAGGGAAGCGGAGACTGGTCAGATGGTCTCGTGATGACCAATCATCTAGGCTTGCCAGGAGCATCCCAGTTTTAGCACTTATGGTCCTGTATCCAGGGGAACTCATCAGTCCCTGGCAATTTGACATGCTTGGCCACCTTAGGATGGTTCCAAGGGTGATTTATTTTTCTAGGAGAATACTATGATAGGATAATGTGACCAAGTAGTCAGAAACATAAACCAACTGTGGTTGTGGTGATGGGTGGTTCCCAGTCAGCTGGATGTGGAAGAATAGTAGAATTACGCGGAAGGGAGAAGTGGAGTGGACAGGGGGCTGGGAGTAAGAGAAGTAGGGTGTGACCATCATGAAAGTGAAATACCCAGGAATAGATATGAAGAGATTGTTACCTAAGCTGGGATGTCTTAGTCCATGTGATGCATGCAATGAAGTTATTCTAACTGATTACAGGATTTCTCTTAGAAGGACACTGAGTTCAATTATGAACATACCTTGATAAGACTTCGCGTGTGTGAAAGTGTCAATGTTGTGTTAGTGTGTGTACATAAGTGCATTAGCTCTACTGTATTATATATGTTTTCAAAGTGTTTTACATAATATATGGTAGTTTCATTCATGGAAGGAAATAGTTTTCATTTTCAAGCCATTTATGTAGTAAGTAAGTTGAAATCTATACCACAGAGGAAGACTATTTTAAATTCTATTCATGGAAGTAAATATAACGTTCACTAATTTAGTGATAAATGTTGAAAAGAAAGGAACTCATTCATGTGTGCATGCACACACCCACACTTATCTTTATTGAAGAAAAAAA
>CAUYON010043856.1:0-32528 GCA_963573935.1 Arctocebus calabarensis
TATAGTGATCAAGAAAATGCCATGAAGGCTATCTGTAACAGTACGATCAAAATATTTCTGAATGTATATGAATCGTGCCCTGTGATTGCACCAATGTACATAATTATGATTCAATAAAATTATTAAAAAAAAAAAAAAAAACCTGAGCAAAGCACTTGGGTAGACTTTTCTCCAGAGATGTACAAATGACCAGCCAGCACACGAACGGGCGTTCCACATCACCAATGATTAGGAAAAGTTTACCGTAAAAACAAACAAAATAACAGGTGTTGGCAAGGATGTGGAGAAATTAGAAAACTTGTGCCCCGTATGGTGGAAGTTAAATTTGTACCTGTGCTGTATAAAACAGTCATGGTTCCTTAAAACATTTAAAATGGAACTACCATCTGATCATGCAATCTCACCAGAAAAACTGAAAAGCAGGCCCCATAGAAGAGAGATGCACTTTGGCAGTAGTTAAACGGGGCAAGCACCCGAAGTGTCCACTGATGAATGGACACATCAACAAAATGGAAACTCTGACACCAGCTACGATGCTCCTGAAGGAGAGGATGCTGATTGGGAGTGGTGCAGAGTGATTGTATAACATGCATAGAGTTTTAGTTTTCCAAGATGAAAATATTTCTAGAGATTGCCTGTACAGCAATGCAAACGTGCTTAAATTACTACAGAAGTGTACACTTAAAGATGGTTACAATGGCAAATTTTTTGTTAGGTATACTTGACCACACACTCATCAGTGAAAATGACAACAATTACCAAAGAAAAGTAAGCATTAAAAGAATTATCTGGTAAGCTCCTAAGGGCATACAAGAAATGAAGAAGGAATTTATTAACTGTGTGTGTTTTTACTTATTTCTGTTTCTTTGTCCTGTCTATTTTTATACTAACATCAGTTTTAATAATTATAGCTTTAAATTATATTTCACTTTCTGAAAAGGCTAATTTTCTTTTCTTTTCTTTTCTTTTTTTTGAGACAGAGTCTCAAACTGTTGCCCTGGGTAGAGTGCCATGGCACCATCCTTAATAATTTTGTTGCCTAAGAGGCTTTCCATTGATTCACTTGTATTTTGCTGTTTTGCACATTTTATGTACACATAGCAATTCAGTACAGTTCTTTCCCAAGCTAATAACTTTGATTTCTTTCTGTGGTCTAACTGCTTAGATTTGTTTTTCTAATTAGAAGTGTTAACTAACCAGGGTGATAGGTGGTGAGTGATTTTTATTTTCTTCTTTACAAGAGCAGATATTAAAAGTCTCAAATTTCCTGTGGGTTTGCACTTCGGGGGGATAATTTTGTTATTATTTCTTCTTTTATTTTACCTTTAATGACCTTATTTGGATGTAATTTACATATGACAAATGAGATATTTTTAAAGTGTATAACTTGACAAATTTTGAAATATGCATATACCCATGAAAACATCACAAGTAATGTAAGAAATATATTCATCACCCCCCAAAGATTCCTTTTATTTTCCTCTAATACTGAACTCCTCCTGCCACTATCCTTCCTCTCATCACCTTGTTGTTTAGTAAAAATTGATCTACTTTCTGCCAGGATGGATTATTTTTCATTTTAGAATTTTATGTATATGGAATCAGTCACATTTTGTGTACTCATCTTTGTTTCATCATTCTGTTGAATGGATAAAGAATAAAAAAAAAATCCTTCCTCTCTATGATGTTAAGATATCCAGCTCACACCCTGTAAAGTAGACTAAAAAAAAGATAAATTAGTAAAGGTAAAACAAGTAGAATTTATTTGTCACATCGTACTTACACATGTAAGCGTTCAAACATGAATAATTCCAGGAGTGCCTAGGATCTATGCATACACAGAATCTTGACAAAAGAATAATAAATTTTTACAAGGAAAGAGACTGAGGCTTCCAAGGGTAGAAAGAGGAAGGTGATGAATGGGAACAAATGGTGCTATTTGTACTTTTCTGTTTTGACACCACCCCATCCTTTACAGGGTTATAAAACCTCCCTGGGTTAAGTAATTCCTGGCAGGGCATTTTTCACAATTCTCCATGTTTAGTCAGGTGAGGGGCACTCCCAGAGACTTTCTGTAACTGCTGATTCTCATTTGCGTCCAGCGTTAAACAATCATTATACCAAAGAGGCATATTTTGCAATGGTGTAGTTTGAACTCTACCAGTGCATTTTTATTTCATTCATTTTTTTTTTTCATTCAGTGGTTAGTAAGGGTTTAGCACACTTTTTTTTTCACCAGTCATTAATGGAGGTTTAGGTTGTTTCCAGAATTTATTTAGTTACTACCAACCTGCTATGAGCATTCATCTACAAGTCTTTGTATAAATATATATAATCAATAATAATTTAGGGTATACTTTAAAAGTACTACCAGAGGGGAATCCAGTGGTCCTAACACAAACGGTAAACACCTGAGATGGTGGGCCCCCCAATCACCCTCATTAGATGAATTCACGTTATATGCCTCTAGCAAAGCATCAATCATGGGTAACCTATGAAAATACGTAAGTATTATGTACCCATAAACAAAAATAAATTTAAAAAATAATGTATTGTCCTTAAATTATAATTGAAAAAAAATTATCAAGTTTTGTTTTGCCATTTTTTGATGGAAATAATTCCATTTTGTCATAGATTTTTAATCTTCAGCCAATTGCAGTTAAAATAATCATGTATATATTAAATTCTTTCCCTTTAGGGCAAGTGGTGTTTCTGAGGTGTGGGTCTTTTAAGGATCAATATAATCAAATGTTCATTCATGGTTATGATGCAGGACAAGGCGGCCCCATGACCTGCCATCTTGGCCCTGGCGGTGCTGATGCTGCAGCAGATGGAGGAACCAGCTTGCAGGAAGGGCTGGACACCTGCGGTGGGGACACTGGCCCCTTGCTGTCTCCTCCCCATGCTCTTCTGGCTAGTCCATTTCATGGATGGCCTTACTGTCTCCTCTTGCGCTTCTGACTGGCCAATGTCATGTCAGTTTCCAGGGCTTGAGTCAGACCCACCGCCAAAGAGTTCTGGCAAAACAATCTCCTGGACTATATAAACCACTGAGCAGAGAGCTCAAAAACAGACCTTGGCCAGACCCTGGAGAGGGAGCAGGGGAGCTTGTTCACCTCCTGGGTCCTCTCTGCCAGGGGGTTTGGTTCTTGTACTTGTAATTCTTGTTTTCTTTAAATAAATCCTGACTTACCACTAATCCTGTGGTCTGTCAATTCATTCTTCCAATCGCCAAGACCAAGAACCTGAAATTCCGGTATCAGTTATTTATTTTAAATTATGCAAATAATTGTATATTTAGGTTGTGTACCTTAAATAGATACAAGTTGTATTAATTTTTTTTAAATCAACAACAAATGATAACAGGGACTAGTCATTTTTTTTCAGTTTTACCATATCTCTTAATATCTTTGTTTTCAAGTTTAACCCAAATTCTCAATTTTAGTTTTTTCTCATATTGAAGATGTTGCCTCAGTCTACTATTTCAATGCTTTTTCTCATCTCATAAACTTATTATGTGCATTCTCTTAAATTTGTTTCCCAGCTTCCTTTCTTCCTCTTCTCTTCACGTGCCTGTTCTAAAGAAGAATAAAATAAATTATTTTATTTAAGAAAGGATGATGGTCAGGACTCAGATTTAGATCACCAGGACTGGCACCCCCTTTGGAACTACAACACCCCACCCCCACAACACACTGAGACGTCCTGATATATCGTTAAATGGTGGAACGATTGCTATTCAACCGTATCTAGTCTTCATTTTGGAGACCAGAGAGCAAAAAATGCCCAGGAGGGTGAAATTCAAGTATGCCCTTGTCAGACTCCCTTATTTTTGCAAGAAGATGTCAGATACAAAGTCGGATCTTCTGACCACTCCGGCAAGAGCAAACAGGGCGTGGAGTGGCTCTGGGTCAGTGGAACCAGAGTCACTGTCGGTTAGTTCTTACCAAATGCCCAGTTCAGAGAATCCCTCACGGGATAAATTATCCCTTCTGATAAATAGACAATACCCTATTTTAATACTAACAATGCACTCCTGGTAGTCTTTTGGTTTTAATCTTTTCTGTTTTCAGGATCTAAAACATATTAAATGATTCCAAATTACATTTTTGTATTTTTGATTCCATAATATTTATTTCTGGGGTTTTCCACATTTGAAAACAAATAGTTTACTTAAATTCATTGATTTTAGATTGAGGGGGAAAACTTTAATCACATCCTAGGGATACCCCCACCCCCCTTTTTGAATTATTGGATTATTTGGATTAGCTGTCCTAATTTTGTGAAACCTCTACTTGTCACTAATATCAGAGCTTGTTTCTTTTCCATTTACTATGTTTTTCTATAAAAGCATGAACAAAATTTAAGAAAATATCTAAATGTAGGAGCAGCACAAACATGATTCTGTATTTTAGTCGGGTGGCCCTCATCATGAATCAGTGGCTGGTTGTTTAGAATATTTTTTCATTTGTTAATATTCACAAGTGTAGATTAGGATAAGAAAGTGGTTTGGGGTGTCAGGGTACAGAGAAATATACAAATATTTCAAATATAGTTGAAATGTAAATTATAAACAGGACACTTAAGTGTTCCAATATACATACTTTGAGTAAGCCAGATAAGCAAAAATTTCATCTTAAAATGCCATGATTTTGACCTCTTGCAAACTTAATTACATGGATTAACCATGTGTTTTTTTGGGGGGGAGGGGTTCTACATTAAAAGGAAAAAAAATCCATAAAATTCTTTACCTTAGATACAATAAAGAGTATATACTATAAATATATACTATGGATATATACTATATCCATAAAACTCCTTACCTTAGATACTATAAAGCTTATATACTATAGTGATATTGTTTAATTCCCTGTGGTCTATATACAAACACCCATGAAACAAATGTGTTAACACTCTTGAACAAAGAACTAGTGTAAGTGTTCTTGAAAACACTTGCAGCTTGATGTTATATAATGAACTCTAGGAATTATATAACAAAGTCTGGCTTCCATTTGGCAAAGGCTACTAGCTTGCCTAGAACAGAATTTATCCCATTGTTTTCCAATATTCAGAAAATTGTATCACCAGTGCTTATGTTATCAACTGTGCTCTCTTGTAATCATATTTTACATTTATTCTCACCTTCCTATCTCTCTCTCTTTTCTCTCTCCTCATATGCTGATTTAATTGTTAATCTATTTTATGATGTTGTATAGATTTATGTAAAATCTAAGGGTTTTTTTGTTAGTCACTGAGGTAATCGTGTATAAAAAAATATAGTTCCTTGCTAATGCACTGAAAATGTTTACTTAGTATTTACTATTTTATAGGCCATGAGATAACTAGTTTGAGGCCATATGTTAAATTGGGCACTGAAAAAGTCTTAGTTAAATGGTTGGTAAATGCACACAGATATTTACAAAACAGATAGGAAAAAGAAGACATAAGAGGGGTCTCAGTGCGCCATTCAGGGCTTCAGAGGTCAGGGAAATTGGTAGTAGGCCGGATGATGTGCTATTGCTTTAAAAAATATATTACACTAAAAAATAATCTCAATTCTCTTTTGAAGACAGGTGAGGGACAGTTTGAAAAAGAATCCTTATGGGATAGATTTCATGTCTAAAATTTATTTATTTATTCAGGAGTTACTTAGCAACTTCACCATATCAGGTTCTGTTGACATAAAGGATATAATAGTAAAAAGGACAGTACTTTGCCTTAATGCTGGAGAGAAAGACACAAATATACAATAATTAAAATAGAGTAATATGAGATCACTTGCAGGTCTTAAAAAATAAACAAAATTAAATAGAATAATTTTTAACTCTAATATCTTAAAGACTCAGTAGGTAAACATCTTAAATCCAGCCTTCCCTCCCTCTCTCCCTTTGTTTATTTATGGTGTTTGTTTTGGTTTTGGGGAGAAGAGTCAATATAGGAAAATAAACTTGTTAGAAACCAACATAGTTCGTGTTACCATTTTAAATCTTAAAAGTAACCCAATAATTTAGATAATTATTGTGCATTTATTTAAATATTTTCTTTATATAAATAGTTCCATGGGTAAGCCACACACACGCGTTTATTACAGCCCCAAGTTCTGTTTCCTTATTTGCCTTTTATTTCAGCCCAAGTCTATTTGGTTATTTCGTTCTTCTACATTTGCTTTTTTAAGGATTAATTTTTTTATTACTCTCCCTATTACTATAAGAGTAAAACAGATAATGTGTTAAGTGTCAAAGGTAATAGGGAAACACATTTTGAAACCAGCTTTACAAGCAACCCTGTGACACTTTTTCAGGGCGGTGGGATCCTCTTCCCTGAGTTATAAAGGAGGGCTGAAGCTTCTGACAGTGCTCTGAGTAGGAGGACGCCATTGCCATTGGCACGGCTTTGGTCCTCAGAGTCTCCATATTCTCACGATAGGCCACACTCCAGCTTCAGTGGTTCTTTACCCATTTTTCTCAGCACCCTCCTTCCTGGCTTCTTTGTATCCGACTGCTCCAAATGGATGGAGCAAAAGCTCACCTTGCGTCTTCTTGGGTTTACCTGGATTTCTGTAGATTTTGAGTTAATACAAAATTACAGCTGTGATTTCAGCTGTATGATGGATTTACTGTGACCTCAGCTGCAGCTACCCAAGTGTTTTATCATAAAAATGATGGCATGATGATCTTCCAGCTAGATTGCATATGAGCCAGAATTTAGACATTTTGAAGTCTGAATAAAACCATCCACTTTTTGAGAAATCGTGTCACCCAAAATGACCTATCAGAAAAGTATAAATTCTTAACAAGTCAGTGTTTGTGAAAGAAGTTGCTATATCATTCCCTCTAAAAACATATCTTGGGGTGACAAGTTTTCAGTTTTGTGCCAGAAACCTACTTATCAGAAGTGGGTATTTTCTGAGGTCTTTTTCTTTCTCAGGTGGGCAAAATTGGAACAATTTATTAAATATAAGTATTATGAGATATAAGTATTATGGGTGGCATGAAACACAAGGGATTTTCCTGGATTGGAATATCTTTTAATATAATTCAACTAATGTATTCTACATTTAAAGTAATCTCAACTGTTAGCCTGACTTTATATTCAACTACAGAATCTTAGACATTCTGGGGAAACATTACCGTGCTGTATCGCATCCTTTGTTTTCTGTATTCTGAAAACATCAGGGAAGGTCACTAACAACATAAAACATCTTCACTATGGCTTGTGCTCTCATTTTAATTGGAAAATTTTCCTATTGTGTGATGAAAAAGGTTGAGACTTTCGCACACTGTACACTCTTTCCCATACTTTATAAAGTGTTGATTATGAACATGACAAATATCATTCGCCCACTTACCCACCCTAACGCAGAGTTGGCATTTGGTAACTTATCAATAGGATAGAATGGTCATAAAAATCTAAAAATGTGGCGAATATGAGAATTAAAGCTAGAAGAGGTTTCTTGGTTCAGTTGTTGTTTTCTGGTTTAGAAAATGTATGAGTTACGTGAGCCATGGAGCCCCTATTTTCCTCCTAAAAACTTACGTTTCTTAAAACTATCGCAGATATGAACGGAAATGAAAAGGAGTCTTAGAAGATGTTTGAAGTAATCTTAGTTGAAGGCTTAGAAAAATCATATGTTGGATGGTCGCTGTTAGAGATTGCTTTATTATTTTCAAAATACTGATGTTAAAATTGATTTAAATGTACTTTTAGTTATGGCCAGTTAATAGATTTTTTTTTCAGTTTTGTTCTAGGTGTGAAGGACTAAAAACATGAGTGTTTGGTCTGTGTTTCACAAAGAACTTACTGGTATTGTTAAAACATTTACATAATTAGAATTAAAACCTAATTTCAGAGTCCAATGAGTATAGACTCTGAAATTAGTTTTATGCAGTTTTTACAGATTATCCTTAAAAATATAGAAATTAGAGAAATTTAAAAGGCAATTTTCTAACCTTATTTCAGAGTTCTAAAGTTATTTACCAATGAAATAGGACTTTAAGTTTCCAATAAATATTTAATTGAAAGTAAGTAAATCTCATAGTACTAGGAAAATCATCTTAATTATGGAGCAATCTCCGGTCACTTTATTTTTATTTATTTTTACAGTTATTTGTGGAATTTATATTTCAGGAACTTATAAGTGAATTGCCATTACAGAGCAATCATGACCTATTTACTTTACATTTTTTACTATATTTAGTCTTTTTTATTAGCTATTTCCATTATGTGAATGAATATTCCATACTTTGGTGGGCGCCTGTAGTCCCAGCTACTCGGGAAGCTGAGGCAAGAGAATCGCTTAACCCAAGAGCAGGAGATTGCTGTGAGCTGTGACTCCACAGCTCTATACTGAGGGCGATAGAGTGAGACTCTGTCTCCACACACACACAAAAATAATAAATAAATAAATAAAAGTGCTATTGCCTATAATAAATGCCCTTAGATACAATGTGGAAATTGGTAATGAAAATTACTGATAAGTTGTAAATTTTAGGACTGTTTTCAAGAGTGATATGTATTTTTAAAATTTACAATAGTTACAATGATAATTATAAAAATTGTTTTCCGACATTCATTTTTATCAGCTGTTTTATGTAAATGCCACAGAACTACTAATATTACAAAGACAAAATAAAATTTTCTGTACACACCCTATGATTAAAATTTGCTAAATAGCAATCTGCTTTGTCCATTTGCTCTAGGGAGGGGTATAGAGGACAATTTTCAAATATCAACTTAGTAGAAGTTCTCCAAGTATTTGAAATGAACTGGCTCTTCCTTATCTATCTTAATCTGCTTGGGCTGCTTATAAAAAAGAAGAAAGTTGTTTTTCACAAATTTAGAGGCAGAAAGTTCCAACACCAAAGAGCTGTAGCAGATTTGATGTCCAGAGAACTCATTTCCTGTTTTGTAGATTCCTCTTGTGGGATGGGAGCGAGCACTTTCTAAGGCTTCTTGTATCAGGACCATAATCCCATTCATGAAGATTCCACGAACTAACCACGTCTCCAACGCCCAACACTGTCACCTCAGGAGGGAGGACTCCAACATATGCATTTTGGGGGTGCATTTTAAACATTCAGATGTCATGGGGTATGTTCAGAGTACAGACTATAGAAACATTCAGATCATAACCCTATCCAAATTCACAGTTTCCATTTCAAGAATGCAAATTTGACAAAAGCAAGTAAAACCTTTTCATCAAATAGCAAAGCATTAAAGAGACTCCCCTTCTCAATTTCTATTTCATTCTGCAGTTATTTGTAGAGTGTACTATAGTTAAGATTTTTATTTCTTCTTAGTATGCATTATGTGTACTTATGGTCTCCAGATTTATCACAAATACTTAGCAAACTACATAATAGAAGGTTAAAGAAGGAAATAAATAATGCACACAGTCCAGCTAGCAATGCCTGGATCCATTGTAGACACACTTAATATTTAATCATTAGAATTCATTGTTGAATGGCTGATGTCTATGTCTATCATTTGTATTAGGTAAGTATTTAACAAGCTCTTCTAATTAAGTTTCCAATGTTCACTGGTTGAAAGAAGAAATACTATTTATTTTTCATTTAATATTTGAGGAAGGTAAATGTAGGGTACATAGATAGTTATGTTCCCCAAAGTGGTTTCAGAATCTGAGAGCCTTTGATCCTTTTACTCCTCTTGGGAAATATATGGTCAATCTTGTTGGACAGAAGCACGTGCATGCTTCGCTCATAGAAAAATTAAATAGAGGACCTGGGGCCACCATAAAAGTCTCTTCTTAAAAGTGTACTGTGCAAGTTTCATGAGTGAATTCTGACTTTATCCCATTGACTAGAATTTAGTTACATAAACAAAATATTAACAGCATGAGAGGTTGGAGAATGGAGTCTAGACAACTACATACCCTGTTCTATTTAGACGATTGTATCACTGGTGTGAAGAAAAAAAAGAAAACGAAGGAGAAATTGGCTCTACTGGTGGTCAGAGTGTAATTTAAAAATGTTCCTGAAAAGGACATATTTGAAGGGCAACATTTGACTTTTGAATGTATTGGTGCTCTATTCCCAATGCTATCCCCAGCATGAGTTTGTTCTGCTCACCTCCTAAACAAGGCTTCTATCAGCCAAATGTATTGCTGAACTGCCTTTGCTACTGGACATCATGCAATCCAGAGCTGGCCTGTCATTCTTGGCCCTCTCTTTATAGTCACACAGCACAGATCTAAGTCCATTGAACATACCCCTTCACATTTCCCATAGACATCCTTCTCTTCCCTATTTGACTACACCCGTGTTCTTCATGCCTTTGACTGGTGGATTTTGACAGAGCAATTGGTGTAGGTATACAATCAGCACTCACTGCTGTATCCTGCTCCCCACAAATACTGTAAATTAAATAAAGGCCAGGAAAACATTGTCCTTGCTCTCTAAATGTCCCAGTTTCGTAGGACCCTCAGAAGCAAACATGGATAACATTAGTAAGAGAAAATCTAGGTACTGTAATACAAGTATAAAACAGATTGGTAGGGAAGGAAAAGAGGAAAAATTAACGCTTTTGATGGCAAGAAAAAGTAAGGTTCTGAGAAGATGTTTTGTAAGAATAGAGATGTCAATTTAATATACAAATAAATTAAGAAGGCACAATCTAGCTTCCGGATCAAATAAGCATGGGGATGATCTTAAGCAAGTGGAAGGGGCTTAGCAAATGGATGTTGGTAAAGAGTGTGTTGATTATGGGGTATAAGATGGAGTGGAAAATTTATAATAGAGTTTAGGTTAATGAGTTAGTTTTTCTACTTTTTTACAGTAAGTAGGTGCCACTGGAAAGCTTCCCTAGGAATATAATGAGTTTAAATATTTTTGTGGAGAGAGGTAGATGGATTTACTTAAGATAATTTGAATAATTGGGGTCTATAATGAAATCTTGAATTTATAAGTTACAACAGCCACAATAAAGGGAATAGAAAGGATTGCATATAAGATATTGAAAGTACTTGCTACAAATATTAATAAAATGCTGAACAAAAGGAGTTGAAATCTTGCACTCATGTGAGAAAAGTAGAAATATTAATTGACATAGAGAAAGAAAAAATTGTTTTGGTGGAAATGTTGAAGGAGTTCTGTTCTAGATACACTGAAGGCGAGTTACCTATGACCTTGACTCAGATCTAGAGGGCATCAGGCTCTCCTCCCGCCCTCCTTCCCCACTCCCTTGTCCCCGGGGTCCCCCACCATGAATTGATTTGAGCTTTTCATTTATGTGGGTATATATTAGATCATCTACTGGCTTCATATTAGTATTGAGTGCATTGGATTCTTCCTTTTCCATTCTTGTGATACTTTACTGAGAAGAATGTGTTTTAAGTCAATCTAGGTTAATACAAAAGACATCAAGTTTCCGAGTGCCTTTATATTGTGGTTCTGTCTAAATTTACCTTCTAAGAAGTTCATGAATATCTTGACTGGAATTCATTGAAGGAACCAAGATTAGGGTGGAAGAAGGAGTGGAGCAAAAAATAAAAGAAACTTTTTCAAACAAAGGCAAGATCATGGCACCAGACAGGGAGATTGGGGTGTGAACTAGAAGATTAGAAAAGTTGATTGCAGAAAACAAATGATATTACTTAAAGTATTTCCATACACTAAAGAAAATATAAAGGAGAAGTAATTAAAATTTGGCATAGGCTTACAGTTTCAGTTCAAAGATATGAACAGCTGGAAAGAATGTTTACTCTTAAAAGAAAAAAAGCAAACTATTAACTACTTATCTTCAATCCATCAAAGAAGAAAAATTACAAGGACAACAGCCTGAAATTTAAGATTTGCCAATGTTGTTATGTAAATCAACATTTTGTAGCTTACCGTGGCTGACTGGTTTGCTACTGTGAGGATACGCCAGGTATTGACAGGCACCTGGATTGTTTCCTGTTTTGAGAAATAATAAATAAAGTTCTTATAAAAACCGATGCTCAACGGGCTAAGGTGCCAGTCACGTATACTTGAGCTGGCGGGTTCGAATCCAGCCCCAGGGCCCGCCAAACAACAATGATGGCTGCAGGCCGGGCATTGTGGTGGGCCTCTGTAGCTCCAGCTACTTGGGAGGCGGAGGCAGGAGACTCGCTTGAGCCCAGGAATTGGAGGTTACTGTGACATGTGATGCCACAGCACTCTATCCAGGGTGACAGCTTGAGACTCTGTCTCAAAAAAAAAAAAAAGATGCAAAAGTTTTAACCAACTTGTTAATATTTATCTGGCTGTGCATTGACTTGAATATTGAATATATAGATGTAATTATAGAGAATCACTGGCTTAACAAGACTATGTTTTCCAGTCCTTGAACACAGTATCTCTTTCCGTTTTTCAATCTTCTCTAACTTCTTCTATACATTTCTTTTTTTTGGCACAAATGTAAATATTTACCTATCTGTCTACATATTTATGTCTTTGGTTGTTGTTGTTGTTGCTGCAGTTTTTGGCCGGGGCTAGGTTTGAACCCGCCACCTCAGGTACATGGGGCTGGTGCCCTACTCTTTGAGCCACAGGCGCCGCCCATATGTATGTCTTTATCTATGCTTTAGTTTCAGTTTCTAATTGTTCCTTGCTGTAATGTAGGAACCTGATAGACTTTTGTATACTGACCTTGTTTACACAAATCTTCATTCTTGAAGCTTTGGGTAAATTTAATAGAATTTTCCACTTATGTAATTATGTGACACATGCATAGAAAGAAAATCTCTCCTAAATGTTATTCCATTGGACTTAGTTCTGCCCGGTAAGGCTGTTTTATAATGATCCTAATTTATTTTCATAAACTTGCTTTCTCTATCTTAGTTTATCTCCTTTCTATATCCCCAGAATCTTGTAGCAATCTGTGAACGTACTTCTTTTATTTTCTCTTTAAAGTTATATTTAGCTTGCCTTAAACTAGCTGCTCTATTTTAAGTGACTACCTTATTTTGGTATGTATTTTTTTGAAAGATAGTTTGTAGATTGTATGCAGAACTCAGATATTGAACAAGTTAAATTGAACTATCTGTGTGATATTAGAATAGCAATAATAATAATAATAATAATAAATGGGCTGCATTGGCCCAGATAATTCTTATAGTTGCCCTATGCATCAATAGTTCAATGAACACTTCACAGGTAAACAGATATAGTCTTAAAGAAGTTAAGAAATTTGCTGATATTTTCTCAGGGATGCATAGTACAGGTGGCATTAATACCCAGATCTCTTATATAAAATCTATTGCTTATAAACACTGTTGTAGCTTAAACTGGAAGTGAATTTATTCTATAAATTTCCCTGTGTAAAATGGAAACTGTTTACAATATAACTTTGCTAATTCAATTAGTATTATAGATAAAAAATAGGAAATTAAAACTCTGAGTTTATTTATGAATTATTTATCTAGGTACCTCTATTTCTATGTTTTATTATTGCAAATTTGGTCAGTTCCTCACCCTTAAGTTTAAAAACAAAGCAATGAATAAATTTTATTTTATTGTTTCTTTTTATGAAATATTATCATCTAATTATTAGATTCTGCAGATATTTTAAAAATTCTAACTTTTGAGTATGTTTCTACTTTCCAGTAGAATTTAAATTTCACACGAGACAAAACAGTTATTAAGGCAACATCTAGATAATGAAATAAATGTAACTTTTTAAAATAGAAAAACCAACTGAAATACCTAATTTTATGTTCCTAAGATAGTTCATAGCCTCTAGAAATCAAAGACTATCTGATAGCACCATTAATAATTAACTTAGGTTCCCAGAGGAAAATTGTTTATGCAAACTACCCTCAGTGTTGGGGATTTTAAAAATTGCATGCTAAACAGAAGATTATTCAATACTGATAGGCCGGTGGGTGCAATAAAACTTTATGAGCAGGTCAATATATAGCTGCACAATTTTCCCTGATAATTATTTTGGCAGCTTTACCTAACTCTGAAGCAGCACAGAAAAAAGAGCAGACTATGAAATAAGGTAAGTCTATGGTTCATATTTTTTGCTGTTTTCATATTTCTAAGTAATTATGTTTTTCCTCATCCATGTTGGCAATATTTTTCATTTATCTGCACTTATTTAAAATAGCAAAATCATACGTTTTATACTGCCATTTAAAATATATTGTCCCTTGTACCAAAACATGAGAAATTATATTTTTTAAAAGGAAAAGGAATCTTTATTATAGTTTTTGTCAGACATACGTGAAATAAGAATTGGTTTTAATTGCTCTAAACAGAAGAGTGGACTGGAAAATATTTTGAAAAAATAGATGAATAAATATATTTAAACATGTTTTAAGAAAATCTATTAGGTAGAATACGTTAACTTTTTCCTGGTAGATTTTGCAAAGATCTTTTATCAAGTTATCATCTAATGTACTATTCATTTCCATAAAAAATATTCAGAGAAATGGTATTAATATAAAATTTCCAAAAGTAAGTTTGTTTAAAATTACTGTGATCCAAAATGATCATTATAATTATCACTTACAACACATAAACAATTTTAGTATTGATTTTTCATGAATACTCATATGAGTAATTTAATTTTAGTACATAAATATTGTTTTGATTTTTCTGGATAAAAGAGAATTTCTTTTGTGAAATTCTCACAAAAGCATTTTTAAGGCTTTTCTTAATGAAATTAAAAAGCACAAATTTTGTTATTGGCATCTTGATGCCAAAGTACGATATTACTTTAAATGAAACTTATTTAAAGTTGACCATTAAATGTAACCACATCATTTTTATATAACATCGGGCAACTGAGTTTTATTTTCCAAAGATCTTTATATATTACCTGTGGCTTTGATTAAGTTTTGCTTACCATTTCTTTGAAGATTACTGCGCAATAAACAGCTTTCATATTTGTCACAGGAAATTACATGCTAAATTTGAATGTTAATCAATCTTCAAACGTTTGTTCCTAAGCTATATTAAAAATTAAGCTTATGCCCACTAAAAAGCAGTCTCTGAACTACTTCATTACTTTTCTTACTTTTAAAATGTAACAATCTAATAGAGGTAATTGACATGCAGGTGAA
Source organism: Arctocebus calabarensis (assembly GCA_963573935.1). Classification (NCBI taxonomy): domain Eukaryota; kingdom Metazoa; phylum Chordata; class Mammalia; order Primates; family Lorisidae; genus Arctocebus; species Arctocebus calabarensis. The sequence goes on from CAUYON010043856.1 coordinate 15,047, forward strand.
TAATTGTAATAGGCATGTTATGTGCGAAGGTGAAATGGAGAAATGATAGATTAGGAGGAATAGAGTCACCAAGTCCGTGACATATGAAGTGGATTCATCAATCAGAATTCACCTGGAAGATGAGATGGGAAGGGACTGAGTGTTCTCCAGAAAACCGTTCAAAGGTGTTGAGGAAAGGATGACATTATAAGTCTAAAAATATTCGAAGGAAAATTCGAAAACGTTTGGAGTGATTGATGTAGAAGAACAATATGAGAATGGGAAAAGAAGTTGTCGGTTGAGACAATTTGGCACAGGAACAAATACAGATACTCCCCATAGGAGGAAGGACCATTTTAAGAGGCCCGACCCCCAAACAAGGAAAGAAGAAAAATTGAAAATAGCAATGAGGCATTTACCTTAAAAATTCTAAATATCTATTTCAACATATGCTTTAGAATGAATGAAGATTTACATAAAAATCATGACATACCAAAAAACGCGTGGTAACTTGAAAACCAGGAGAAGGTGAAGATGTAGAGTGAAAATCAAATTCAACAAATCTGCTTTAACATAATATTTACAGCAAGGTCCTTCCCGTTCTGCGTTTGGGTACCCTGTGTGCGCTAATTCAAATGCATCCTGTTACCTAAAAATGAATGTATATATTTTGATATGAGGGTTTGGTATATTTCATTTGTTGTTTCATGGAGGAAATTGTTGACAATGCAATTCTAAGTGCTTTAAACTGAGCAACTACTTTCAAATATTTACTGTCCTTCCAAATATATATACAGGTATATATATTCTTTTACAGAATATTATTGTGGGATTTAGTGTTAGAATTGGAAAAATAATGGTTTAATTAGAAAAATCTGATTTTTGGACTTCAAAATATAAAATTATTTTTCCTTAAGTTCCTACTCAAAAACATGTAAACAGCAGCGTCTCCTTCATAGAGGTTCTGTGAGAATTGAAAACATAATACAAATGAAAGTCTTTGATTTGTAAAATGCTCTAACTTGGAAAGGTAAAACACATCTACTTAAAAATACGTTTCTCTCTCTATATTTTCATTTTAGTGTCCTCTTGCACCACTAATTCATTCTTTTTACGTAAAAATGCATGCATTGCTTACTTTTTTTATCAATGTAAGTTATTTCAGGTTATTAACTGCTAGAACTACGTGCTTTGTTCTTGTTTAAAAAAAGAATCTAATTTCATGATAATTGATCTATTATGGTTACACACTTTATATTTTAAACACACGTTCTCTTCTTTCATTAGATGGCAAAAAAGAAGTTCAGTGGATTGGAAATCTCTCTGATCGTCCTCTTTGCCATAGTTACAATCATAGCTATCGCCCTTGTTGTTGTTTTAGCAACAAAGACACCCGCTGTTGAAGGTAAGACATAGTAAACATACTTTCACAATTAGTGAAGTTACGAGGAAGTCACCTCACAACACTTGCAGATTTTTAAAATTAGCCTATCAAAGATGAGACAGATGTAGAAAGAAGTAGGGTAAGTTACATGATTGCTCTAACTTTTTCTATCCATTATGTTCCAATTATTTTAATGAAGAGTCATTGTATTAAGAAACTGCCATGCTTTGATATTAATTGTCTTTCCTATTTAACCGGGCTTGAGAAAGAGCAAAGAGACAAAGGCATCCACTTGTCCCCAGAGGTTTAAAGATGTACCATTGTTGCCAGTAAGAATCTTCTCAGTAATGGGAAAACCTGTGTTTTCCTCTGTCCTTCAGAAAATTTTGAAAGAGATAGGGATTTTGGTGAATGTTCTTTGTTCTGGTTGAATGTTTTTTAAGGAGCAAAGGGTTGTGTATGAAAGACAGGTGGAGGAAAAGACTCTAAGTGTTTATTTTTTCTGCAGGGAGCTATGACACCATTGCACTCTGCTCAGGGCATAGGGTGGGACTCTGTCTCAAAACAAACAGAAAGCAATGAAATAAAAAAAAATAAGCAAGGAAATAAAAAGTAAAAGTAAATAAATTGTTCTATCCTAAGTTAAACTTGGTGCATCCTACTTTGACTACCAAATCTCTTTTTACATCATTCTCTCTTGACGAAATTAGAATAGTAAAGGCTGTTACATAGCAGTTTCCAGTCTCACCATACTTAGTGTTTCTTATTGCTCTTAGTCTTTTGTTTTGCTTTCTTCCAGCAACCAAGAGGTCACTGAATTGGGAAGCAATCATTTTTTTTCTTACCCATATCTGATTCTCAGAATGTTCTTCTTTATATAGAGTTGAGATCTGTTTTTATTTGTTATTCCATCTTTCTCTTCTCTATCTATCAAACTATTCTCTTTAAAGTACCTTCTTCCTCCAGTTAGATTCTTCTCTCATTTCTTGGTTCCATCTATATACTTTTTTCTCCCAAGAGTAGATGATTCTCTCTATTTTTCCTTTAACTATAAAACATAAATGATAAGTGTGGCGCAAATGCATAATTTTTTCCTTTTGAATCTATGTGAAGACCTTCTGTGAACATATTTTTTTCTGAAGAAAGAGTGAATAGGATTCTGTATTGTCAATTTTTAAGTATTATTTGGACCTTTTTCTTTTATATAATTAGGTCTTGAATGTGTGGGTCCTTTTTAATATAAATTTGTTTTCAATTTTTATCATATAAATTCTTTATACATTAATGAAGTATTAATTACTAGACAAATCTTAAAAATTAATTAATGTCATGTTTTATTTTATTGAGCTTTTTCCTCCACCAGAAATTAGGGATTCTACTTCAACTCCAGCTACCACCCCGCCTCCTTCTAATTCAGGAAGATGTCCTAGTCAGCCAAATGATCCTGTCAACGAGAGAATAAACTGCATTCCAGGAAAATTTCCAACACAGGTCTGCAAATATGTCCATAATATTTTTATGCATATGTAAATCATATATATAATTCCTTAATACTGGATCAATTCCGTATTAACAATTTTCATGTTAACTAGGCTGCACTTTTTTTAAATTTTAACTCTGTAAAAGCAAATGTTGTATAACAGAAGTGACTCAACTTGCTTTTTTGTATCTCTGTTCAGTTCAGATTAACAAGTTAATATTTATTCAAGCCTAAAAATTTATTGTTTACTTTAGAAACTTTTTTGAAATTGTATCTTTTCCAATAGAACATACCAGAGAGAATATCTCTGCTCCATTAAAGTAATTGTATTGAAGGCATTAAAAGGAGTACTTGTGAAAAATATAATAATGTGCATTTTTTGAAATTTGTTATTTTTTGTTATATGACAATTAGGAAGGAGGAAGATCAAAATAGAGAAAATTAAGGGTAGCTGATTGGATTCATGTAACTCAAAATTAATTATTTTTTCTTCCGAAACCTCTGTGGGAGTAAAGGTCCATTTGTGTATGTGTGTACACAAATTCTAATAGCTAAGTTTATAAATGACCCTATACAAAGTGCTACATACCTCATTCTGAATATCACTAAAGTCACCTTCAAAGTTCTCCCAGTGGGACGTTGTACAGTAATGCTAGCATGTAAGTCCACATTTCAAAGCAATTTTGAACTCTTTTTCTGGAATGACCATCAGAGCTGTTATTGTTTGAGGTCTGAGAATTAAGTTCACCAACTTGCTACCAGGCACTTATGTTAGCAGCACTGTACAAACAACTTGGTAAGGTTTCTCAACCTTGGCATATCAGGGTCTCACAGCTGTGCTCCTATCAATATGGTGATGTCTTGCTGAGTGACACTCGTTATTGAGATATTTCCGAGTCCTGACAATTCTGAATGGTCATTCCAGAAAAGGAGTTCCAAAATTACTTTAAAGGGTAGACTAGGGGCTGGTATAAGTGTATGCTCCCAAGGAGAATACTTTGAAGGTGACCATAGTGATATTCAACAATGATATACGTAGCACTTTTTCCAGTATGAGTTTGTAAAGCAATTGTCAGTCCTCATATATACAGTCATCCTGGGGTATTTGCAGGAAATTTTTTTCCAGGACTCCTGCAGATACCAAAATCTGAGGAGGCAGAAGTACAAGTCTCTTATATATGATATCATACCATTCACATACAGACTCTGCAAATCCTCCCATGCACTTGTAAAAAATCATTTCCAGATTACTTATAATGCCTAACACAATGTAAATGCTATGCAAATAGTTGTTGTACTCTATTTTTATTTGTATTGTTAATTTTCAGATAGTTTTGATCCATACTATATTGTGTCCACAGATACAGAGGAAGGACTGTATATATTGATATTTTACAAATGTTTGCATTTGCAAATATAATATCTATACCTAAATCTCAATTTTCCCATTCCCCTTTACCACACTCAAAATAAATAAATAAAGTATAAAATTTCCATTATCTCTATCCCATTTTTTTCCATATCATAGTTAAAACATAATTTTCTGATTAATTTTCCATGAAAGATTCCAAATAGATAAGAATTTTCCCGGGACAACAGTAGGACTAGCAGGCCCTATAGCTTACTCACTGATAAAAGAGCTAAAATACATAATATTACTGCAGCACACAGAGAAAAATGGCCATATATCTCATTAGCTAATTTTGTGCTTCAGAAATGACAATAGTGCCTACAAGTTTTAAAGGAGAAGCAGCATTTAAAAGCAAAATGTTTGTCATTTAGGGACCTAGTTCTTAGTCTTTTGAGCCCTTATATGTTGGGTTTTTGAAGAATTTGTTCAATGTGAAATAAATTAAACTTATGATTTTGACAAATTAAACTTCAACAGTTATATTTAAGTCTGTCATTTTAGGAAAAAAAACCTTATTTTAAAACTTTAATACGTCTCAGATGAATTTAAGTATTTTCTTGACATTTTTAACTAGTAAAAGTAGAATTTAGCCAGATGATTTTAAGGTAACGCTAATTTTAAATGGACTCTCATTCACAAAGTATTTGAATTATATGGGGACTGAGAGCATTTTTTAAGGCTAAATGAAAATTCTAAGGTCATTCTGGCAGATTAGCGACAAAGCTAGAATTAGTACATTGTCGTGAAGTTACATGTGACCTTGTTTTCATGAAGTCAGTAGTCCTTATTCATTAATGACCATTATAATTTTTTCTAACTGGGTGATTTTACAAGCTGGTATTTTTCTATTATGGGAAATGGATTTAAAAAAAATAAATAATGGATGGCTGAAAAAAATAAATTCAACCTAAAATTAGGAAAGGGCCTGCCCATTTCTAACTGTGTTTCTCTTTTAAGAGATGTTACATTTGTCAAATTAGATTTTCATTCACACTTGGTCACTCAGAGTTTTCATGAAAATTTTGTTATTTATAGTTTTATACCTTAAATAATATGTTTTCACTAAATCCCTTGAAGATTCTTTAAAATATTTCAAATGTGAATTTTTCATCATCTCAAGTGATCTACTAGAGCAAGTATTTATCACCTTAAACAGATTTACACTTCTCAGGATGAGAAGCATGCCACCTGCTTAAATGTGATTTGCTCCAAACAAGGTCGGTGAGACTGAATTTGACCAAAAGGAAAATTTTCTTAGCATTCTTAATTTTTTAAAAGTTTCTTTTGAGTTTGTACGTGTATCAGGATTTATCATGACTCTGAAAATTTTCAAAATAAGGAACCGGCCATATTCATATTGTTGTATAAATAACCAATTTTTAATTATATAATGAGAAAATAGGAAAAAGTCAAAATGGAAATCTAAGAAATAACTATGACTTTAACCACAGTGTTTTATGGCCTGCCAAAACAAAATAATACAGATGCAAAGCTTACACATTGACATTGATATTCTCACTGTTGTAGAGGCTGGAAGGCCAAGATCAAAATGCTATCAAGGGTGGGTTTTAGTGGGGGTCTCCTTTCCTGGCTTGTAGATGGTGGCCTTCCCATTGCATCCTCTCATGGAACATCCTCTAAATGCACCTGGAAAGAGAGAGAGAAAGAGAGAGAGAGAAGGAGAGAGAAAGAGAGAGAGAGAGAGATCTGGAGTCTCTTCCTACTCTTATTAGGACAACAAATCTGTTGGATTAGGGCTCCACCCTTATTTCATATAATCTTAATTTCCTTCTTAAAGGAGCTATCTTCAAATATAATCATATTGGAAGGTAGAGCTTCAAAATATGAATTGGGGGGAGGTACAATATATATGTACTGCATAAGGCATATCAATTATTACATTTGGTTACATAAAAATTATATGTTATGACTCATGTATATGAAATACTTCATTCTTTATAATTATATATACATATCTATACACATATTAACTAAAAATAGGGATATAACAAATCTATTGTATTTTTTAACGACTAGAGATTAATGAAACTCTTAACTGTTGATGGGTGGTGTGTTTTATTTTTTTGCTCTGTCCAATGAAGCAAAAAAAAGCTTGATTTTTGGATGAGGAATTAAAAATAATGATGGGGAAAAGCCTAAATTCCTTAAAAATAAGAGAAAACTAAACACAAACAACGAATATCAAAATTTTCACAAGACAAATTACGATTGTTTTGAAAGCAACAATAGAATTATCCATTTTTAAATTTACTTTGGTACATGTAGTAAGTTGAATAACATTTTTCAAAAAATTCACATTTAGGGCAGTGCTATGACTCAGTGAGTAGGGCGCCAGCCCTAATTCCGAGGGTGGCGGGTTCAAACCCAACCTGGCCAAAAACTGCAACAAAAAAATAGCTGACTGTTGGGGCAGACACCTGTAGTCATGGCTACTCAGGAGGCTGAGGCAAGAGAATCACTTAAGCCCCAAAGCTGAAGGTTGCTGTGAGCTGTGATGCCACAGTACTCTATTGAGGGCGACAAAGTGGGACTCTGTCTCTAAAAAAAAAAAAATTAAAAAAAAATTCATGTCTGTGAGGAGTCACAGATTGTGATCTTATTTGGAGATCGTGCTTTGCAGATATATTTAGTTAGCATGAAATCACACTGGATTAAGGTGGTCCCTGAATCTGAGGACAGATGTCCTTATGAGAATAGAGAACTGTACGCAGAGACAGATAGGAAAGAATGCCATGTGAAGACAGAGGCAGAAATTGAACAGGTGTATCTACAAGGCATAGGGCACCAAGGTTTGCCGAGAGCCGTGCGAAGCTAGAAAGGAACAAAGGAGAATTCTTTCCTATAGCTTTGGAGGCAGCATCACTCTGCCGACATCCTGAATGAGCACTCTGAGCCTCCAGAACTCTGGAACCACACATTTCTGTTGATTAAGGCACGTTTTTCATAGATGTTATGAAAACCCTTGGAAACTAACACACAGTGTGGTTTACGAAATTTAAAGTAAAGCTTGATTTACTATACAATTTTTATTTTAACAAAATATGATTATACTGTACTCAATTTTTCTTTTTTTTTAAATGTAGCACCTTGAAACTTTTCTAAATGTTATCTCCCTGTCTAATTCTGCCTTTTTGTTTTGTACTAACATTTAAAAAGTCTTTTAGAAAGACTTATCTGGATGATAATTTTTGTACAATTACGTATTTGTATTCCTGGCAGTATTTCTAAGGTTTAGATAAGTAGAGGTAAAAATTGTCTGATCACAAGTCATGCATACCTTCATTTTTGATAAATAATGACCATCCAGAATGATCCCATCAGGTTCTGTGCATATGTATATGTGAACATATTTGATACCATTTAATTTGACTTTGTTTAGTCAATTGACTAAACATGGAATCTTTTAACTTATTTTCATGGTAAATAACCAAAAAGGGGTACTTTGGTTCATGTTAGGAAAGTGTGTCATGCTATTAACTTTAAATATTACATAGCTTTATAATCGACTACTTTTAACACATACCATCACCATGTCAGTCAACTTTTTATAACATTTGTAACTTTTCTTCCACTTCACATCTTTCATATAAATATTAAAACTGCTGAAAATTTAGTATTTTTCTTTACTTATTGAATGTAATTGCAGCAACCATTTGTGATACCTAAAGCATAAACTAGTTAAAAGATTTTAAATAGTGAAACATTGAACCAATAAATAGGGGAAAATAACTATCATAAGCATTTTATGTAAGCTTGAATCCAAGACCATATCTTTATCTTTGCAGCCAACCTTGCAGCTTAACATATAATTAGTGCAAAATAAATGTTTCGGTTCTCTGCATCGGAATAAAATTTCCAAAAGGACAAGAACCTTTAAAACTCAAGTTTCTACATGGCTGAGTGTGGTGGCAGGTGCCAAAAGTCCAGGAGGATGACCTGGACCAATGAATTGGAAGTTGCTTGGATACAGAGGGAGGCCCTGTTTCAAAAAGAAAAACAGAAGAAAGGAAAAAAAATGCATTAATAGCATACTTTAATAACAACAATTTGAGCATTGATCTCTGGCAGGTTGTAGTTGAATTAATCAAATAGTTGCATTTCTTCCAAATAAAGAGAACAAAAGAACACATGATATTTTGGTATAGTGTATATTTGAAGGCATACGCTTGTTTTCCAAACATTATTTCATTGAAAAAAAAATAGAAACTGAAACATCTGATAATAGTTCCAATCATACTATTCCTTTTAAAAACTATTTTTTCAGGCTACTTGTGCCCAGCGAGGCTGCTGCTGGAGGCCTGGGAACGACACTACTGTTCCGTGGTGTTTCTTTGCAGAGAACCACGGATATACTGTTGCAGAAAGGATAGACTCAAGTACTGGTGAGAATGGCTATGTCCTAATGATTCGATATGATACATTCTAATTGAAATAAAAATGTTTTAAATATTTTCTTTGGAAAACATATCTTAAATTTAAGCCATAAGAAGTATCTACACAAGAATGGTCAAATTGGTTACGGAGAATTTCTTTCCTCCATGACTGTAGTTAATTTAAAAGGACTCAGTTGTGATAAATGTAAGAAATTATAAAAAATATACAAATTATATGGTAATTATTAATCCTTATACTTAAAGTCACTCATGCCAGCTTTTTCCTTCTATTATTATTTGTGGATATACAGCCAGATTAAGACGGATACCTTCACCTACAGTCTTTGGAGATGACATTGACAATGTTCTTTTGACAACTCAGAATGGGACTATCAATTGCTTCCGGTTCCAGGTTTGGTGTTTGAGATTTCTGAAAGAGATCCAACAGTAAAATACATTTATGAACACATTTTTCATGTTACCAATATATGTTCCCATTTGAGAAATATTTATTCCAAATCAAAGGACTAACTCAGACACTTTGTCTAAGTCTATTTACACAAATATAACAATAATATTTCCTTCAGCCCTTATTTTTGAAAAGTATAAATAATATGGTCCATGTGAAATATTTGATATGGTGTCTTAAGACTGTGTAAACATTACTAATTAGTAATTTTTATTATTTAAACTATAGTCTATGTGAAAAGATCAAAGTTTAATTTGAGAAAAGTGTTTAGAGTGCCATCTAAATGTCACTTATTCTTACTGTGCCTTTTTAACAGTTATTAATTATATTTATGATTTTAATGAAACTGATTCTCACTGATACTTGACCAGTAGTTTAGTATGATCATTATTATTATTATTATTATTTGATTTGGAAGTAAAACCAGCACCATATAATTGGTAAATTAGCTTTCTAGCAATAATTTTGCAGGACCTAAGGGTTTTCTTAAAACAAAATTAAAAATTCTTATGGCACTATCTATAGAGGGGGATGTTGATAAGTAAAACTCAAAAAGTCTAGCATTCAATAATTAATATCTGATAATGCTATTGTTAATGTTCTTATAAGCCAATACAAATCTTATATGATTATATGTACAGTGCTTTTGTAACCAATCAAATCTTTATTTCTTAACAATTTACATGGTTTGTACATAACCACTCACATATATTAAAATGAAGGTTATGACTAGATTAATACTTCTATAAAATTTGAAATATATTATATTTTACTTGAAGCTTGCATTTAAGAATTAATTCAGAATTTAAAAAATAAATGATGGTTTGGAATCACGTAATTTAATTTGTTTAAATTTGTGCAGATCACAGATCCAAACAATGACCGATTTAAAGTTCCTCATCAGTATGTCAAAGAATTTCCTTTGCCTGTACCTTCTGAGACATCGTACGAAGTGCAGGTTACTGAAAGTCCATTCAGTATCAAAGTTATTAGGAAAAGCAATCGCAAAATTTTGTAAGTAGTTATCTTATTTTACCTTTATATAAAACAACTGGTCATCTTTATTCTATTGTTATAGAAGAAGAATGTCTTATTGTTAAGTTCTTTTTCAGAAAGAATACATTTTCTCTCCAAATAGGGCAGATACACATCTTTGTAAAGATTATGAGGATAAGGAATTTTTATTTCCTTTAGACGAAAAATGCTAGAACTTGAATGAGAATACACAAAATTGAGCACAGGTGAAGATGGAGAGCCTTGGTGATGCAACTATACTCTTGTGTAATTTTTACATATATAGAACGCCTGTTATATCTTTTTCCCCTTATTCATCATATTCTGTTGCCAATTTGTAGCATCAAATAGTTGCTATTCAGAGAGGGATAATTATGATGGTAATACTAAAATTATGTATGTGCATATTAAATGAAATATAGGCTGAATATCTTCATTATGAATATATTTGTGAGAGTATATTCATATAGGGGATTTAGTTATAACCTATGAATAATTTCAAGGGAAATTCTCTTCATTGTCAAGAAATGTTAATAAAGCAATCATCAAGATTGAATCTCAGCAATTCTATTCAATATACATTGATAATTTTGCAATTATATTTGCATTAAATATAAAAATATTCAATGCTAAGAAAAAAAAAGAGGCTTGCATAACTAAAGCATAATCTCACTTACATATGGAATCTAGCATCAAAAAGTCAAAATGGTTGTCAAGGTTAGGGTTAGGGTTGATGGTTCCCAGAAGCTAGAGGCGGGATAGAATGTGGAGATGACGGTCAAAGGGTTAGACGAAAGGAATCTTTTGAGATCTGTTGCATAGGAATAATGTAGTTAATAATGAATTTAATGTATATTTCAGAATTGCTGAGGGAGTCATGTAGATTCCAGCGGTTCACACCACAAAATAGTATATAGGTTGATGGAAGTATAAATTATCTTGATTTAAAAATTTAATAACATATATGAAAAACATCCCATAAAAACTCCCTCTGTACCCTTGGGATATTGGTTCCAAGATTGTGTAGTATTCTCCCATAACTTAGACACTTCTTCCTGTATACTACAAATGAACTCTAGATTACTTACAATACCTAATACAAAGTAAAGGCAATGTAAATAGTTGTTATACAATATTGATTAAGACATTATTATAAGAAAAAATACCATATTATTATAAGAAAAAACTGATTAAGACATTATTGTCAGAAAAAAATCAAGTAAAGGACACAGGTGGTCTTCCATTTTTTTCTCGAAATATTTTCAGTCTATAAGTGGTTGACTCCACAGAACCAAACTGCACATGTACAGCGGACCCAATGTTTATGAGATTTTTTTTATCAATCGAATTGAAAAATGAAAACAAAACATATTAAATACAAGTTAACATTTCTTTATAGTATATGTTTTGTCTGCATAAAATAATATAACTTAAATTTTTTGACAAAAAATGATTTTGAACTTAATTTTTACAAAAATGTAAGCGTGATACCGTATTTTAAAACTCAGTTCCAGGAACAGAGCAGATCTGGGCTTGAAACTTTGCCCTGCTGGTTATCCATTTATGACCTTGGAAAAGACCTTTTTTCCAGCTTGTGCCATCTGTGAAATGGAATTGATAATAGTAATCAGACTTTAAGTTTCTGATGATACTCAGGAGTGCATATGAAAGTGATTTGCAAGGATGAAGCAAATTGTGTTGATGAAATGGATAAGTTCTGTTTATGGGGCCTGGCAATTAAGTTCATGAACACATCCTAGAAAACGTGCTACCTACATCATTGCTGAATGTCACTGTGGTCACCTCTGAGTACTTCCCTCGGGATGCTGTGCTCCTAGTCACCCTTCAAAGCAAGTTGGAGCTCCTTTCTGGGATGGCCATCAGAGCTGTTATCACATTGCCCTTGACATCCTGAATGTCATCAATATATCTTCCTTTCAATATTTCCTCTTGCTTTGAGTGGAGAAAGGTCACTGGGGGCCAGATATAGCAGGCAGGATGTTCCAACAGGCTTCCTTGTTCATTAGCTGAAAACTCACTCTCATACAGAGCTGTGTCAGCACTTCACACTGTTCATCTCTCCGCAGCTTTGGGAACATGTTTCCGCACATCTTTCTCATACCAAGAGTTTCATTTAAGATTCTTCTTGGGTGGCAACTGTAGCTCAGAGGAATAGGGCACTGACCCCATATGCCACAGGTGGCAGGTTCAAACCCAGCCCCAGCCAAAAACTGTAAAAAAAAGAAAAAAAGACTTTCCTGTTTCTCTGTTGATATTTACTTGCTCTGCAATGGTTCTTATAGTCAGGTGATGTTTCTGATGCATAATTCCATAAATTTTCTTCAGTCCTGCTTGTTACTGGCCACCCTCAGAAAATAGTTTAATTGTACACTGCTGTTTTCTTCAAGGCATTATCCCCTTAAACTGGGCCTAACATATCCCAGATTGCAATTCCACTTTTGGAAATTACCATCATTCATTGCCTAATTCAAGCTCCAACATTCTTGCGATGGTACACAAAATCAGGCAATGGCAAAGTGAACCACTCCCCAGGACACAGCCACGTGTCACAGGACACAGCTGTGAGAGGCTGAGAGGAGGATAGAACCGCACCGAGTTCTCTGTACAGCGCCGCCAAGGGAAGCCCTCATGGCAGGTTTGTGAGTTTAACTGTCAGAGAGTCACAATGTGGGTGTTTCTAAGAAGTGACCAGAGGTAAACACTGACATCTTTAACGAAATATTCTGAATACTTGAACATAAAGCCATGTGTGCAGCACTCACAGACGTCCATGGATCATTTATTAATTTGTTGCATGGTGCAGGTTTGATACCAGCGTGGGTCCCTTGGTGTACTCCGACCAGTACTTACAGATCTCGGCCAAACTCCCCAGTGATTATATTTATGGTATTGGAGAACACATTCATAAGAGATTCCGTCACGATTTAAACTGGAAAACATGGCCAATCTTTACTCGAGACCAACTTCCCGGTGACGTAAGGAACTATATATCTTATTATAAATAAAATGGGTCTATTGGAACAGATAATAGTTTTAGCTTATTTGAAACATCGTTGAGTTGACATCATCAGTTAAGCTATTTGGATGTCTAGAAGCTTCTTTATCTAAGGAGTGAGAATGGATAGCTAAGATCTAAATTAACTCAATGGCTGAAGATTTTGTGAATATTTAAGCAGTCATTCCCACTTTATGGATTCTTTAACTTTTATTTTCATATTTTATCATTCCTTTTTTGTCACCTTATACTTAAGCCCATCAATGGCTATTTATTGCACCAAAATATTTGCAAATACGTTTCACATTTTTCATGTCTTCACATGGTATGGTTTCTGCTTAATGATGAGATATTATCTCTTGAATCTCTGCCCTTCTTTTAGTTGCAAAACATATGATTATCTTCCAGAAATTCCAATATCTGTTTATTTGGTTTCCTTTGCAAGTACAGAAACTTAAGTTTCTTTTTCATTCATATAATGTATTATTGAAGGCTCATTTTAAATTTCACATTGTGAGAACTTCTTTCAAACTCTCTCATGAGCAATTACTCTTTGCCTTTTTTAAGCCTTTATTTAGCCTAGCAATCACCACAGTGTATAGTCTTGTGTGCGCGAAGGTGAGATAGTTGAGGACAAAAGTCAAACCATTTTTTTCAGATTGTTCTTCATTGGTCCATGGTTGAGTTCTGTCAAATATTTGTATTTTTTAATGCCAATGCTATTTCACTCCCACCAATAAACAAACGAGTATTGTTGTAGAAGCCTCATTTGCTCCAACATTCTTTTTTTATTTTTGCTCCAGCACTCTTAAATACATTTTACCAATTTCTGTTTACAGCTTCACTATCTGAGAACCTGATTGCCATTTTCTGTACATTCTTTCCTTTCACTCTCCATACCAAATCAGTCACACGATTTTTTTCCTTCTGCGTCTTTCCAGGCAGCCTCCACAATTTCAGTTCTCATCTCATCGGCTCTCAGCAAGTACACTACAAAAGCTCCGTGGGGGAAAGCATTGTCTTAGAATTCCCCACAGTTCGTATATGGGGCATAATTGATAAATATGCCATTACATTATTATAACAAATAGCTTATCAAAACTCATTTAATCATAATCAAACATGAGGGAAAGTTAAATAACATATTACTAGTATAATGTGTATATTATCAATATGTCATATAATTTATATGCTAATATAATCTTAATAATTAAAATAAGTTAGATGTTTTTATACATGTGGTTCTGTACATATAGTGTACAGATACATACAATAAAAATTGGTATTAGAAATATGGTAAGTTACAGATACAAAAATATTTATAAAGACCATTTTAACATATATAATTTACCTAAAAACAAGCTGCAACAATTAAGTTCATGAATTCATCTTAGAGAAAGTGCTGCTACCTCATTGCTGAAATACGGTCACTTTCCAAGTTCTGGGAAGCTATACCCTGGCACCAGTGCCTGATCTACCCTCCAAGGCAATTCTGAACCTGTATTTCTGGAATGGCTATCAAGCTCTCCTCATATCTGACCGTTAAGTAGTGAGCTTGTCATGTGTGCTTAAATTGGCATCACTGTACAGATAGCTCAGTGGTTTCACTTGCTTGGTATATAAAGGTCTCACAGCTGTGTTTGTTCGACACATGGTGGTGTCTTGGTGAGTGGCTCGCTGTTACACACGTTTACCTGCTGTGTGATAGCCCTGAGGGCCGTTCCAGGGAAAATGTTTCAAAGTTGCTTTGAGGGGTGGACTAAGTGCCTGTGTTGGTGCATGGCTTTCCAAGGGCGGCACTTCAGAGGTGACCATAGTGATGTTCAGCAATGAGGTGTGTATCACTTTTTCTAGGGAGTTTGCAAGCTTAATTGCCAGGCCATGTGCACTTATTTTAACTTACACTTAAAATAACTTATCTTAAAGGCACTTTGAAAATTTTATTTTCAAATTTTTGCATTATAGAATAACAATAATTTATATGGCCATCAAACATTCTTCATGTGCATTGAAGATACTTCTGGAAAGTCATTTGGTGTTTTCTTAATGAACAGCAATGCGATGGGTAAGACTAACTTATTTGACCAAATGTTTAAAGGGGATATAACTTGAAATGTCTTAACTGTTCTCATTCCAATCATGTATATCATATGTCAGCATTAACATTATTGTTAACATTTTAGCATATGAACCTATTCTAAGTAGGATTTGAGATTAGGGAGTCAATGAATTTTTGTATATCAGTGTTCATATTTTTGAGAAATTCTGCTGTTTTTTTCATTCAGGCACTATTTTCCCTTGAGAGAAAAATCGAAACACATTCAGGCCAATGAATATTTTCATTCTCAAAAGCCCATTTGTCAACATAGAGTAATGTGTCACCACAGATAAAAAAGAGATAAGACTCCATAAAGATAGGAAGATGGAAGAGTAAATTTTTTGTTTATCACAATTCAAGTAATGTGGAATCTTTTGTTTTTAATATAGTGAGTTAAATATTTAATAGGTGAATTAATGTTGATAAAAAGTTACAAAAATGAATCATGTTCTTGCAGGTTCAGTTTATTTCATGGTTATTTAATTCCTATTTCTTAAACACAGAAACAATTAAATTTAAAACATTTATATACTATTGCTATGTAGAAGTCTTTTACATGGCAGCCTTCTGCTTACCCTTCCATGTTATTCCCACATTCAATATCTTAATTCTTTTCAGTTATTTAAAAATAGTGTAAATGGTATGATTCATAGAAAATACTTTAAGCCAACTTTGCAATTATTGTATTACCATGTACCATTTTACTGTTTACACATACTCTTCCAATATTTATTTTGTAGAGATTTTCATCCAGCCTACTCCAATAGTCACCTACAGAGTTATTGGTGGGATTCTGGATTTTTACATCATTTTAGGAGACACACCAGAAGAAGTAGTTCAGCAATATCAACAGGTGTGTTTTAGGTCTATTTTATAAATTCTTTTCTACTGTACTTTTCTTTCATCTAACATGGTTACATATTTATATGACTTTATTTTACATATTGGAGATCTCTTAGCTAAATGTATCTTAAAATCTCACCCTTTTTAAGATACAAATACATGATTTTTGTTTTTTCCCTATACAGTGAATCTCTTATGTATATTTAAATATCTATATTTCTGATTTTAAAATGATTTCTTACCATTAGAATGCAGGGATCAAGACCTGAATATCTTCGAGATGTTGCATGTAAATCCTTTCTGGTTTATGACTTATTTTGGTAGATCAGGGCAACTAAAGGGAAATAACTTATCTTTACACTGAGGAGAGGCGATGAATTTGTGGATCATATATTCTTTTAATCAAAGTTCTGAGGTAACCCAGTTTTGCGATAAGCCAGCAAAACTTGCTGTGAATGTGTAGTGGGTGAAATTCAGAAAAACTGGCTTTGAGCCTCAGGCTGAGGCAGGGTCAAGCTTGAAACCTAGTTGGAAGCCTTGCATTTTAAATAACTAAGCAACTTTCAATTCTCGTTGAGTAACGTCTTAGTGTACCTGAAGTCAAGATAGACTCAGAGTATAATAATAATAACTCCATGTGAGTCATCTCCCTTTGATTTTGTACAAAGCACTTTTCTAGATAGAGATTGTGGAGAAATCATAGATTTAAGAAGTTTGTATAAAAACCTAAGTCAAACAAAATTGGATCCAGCACAATAAGATTATTTCTCTTTTTATAACCTAATACCTGGCTTTAAGTGGAAAAAGAAAGTGTCAGTGACATCTAAATTTCCACATGCAAAATCGTGTCTTCTGAGAGAACAGATACTCTTTTCCCCTGTTGGGCTGAGCCTGCTTGAGCCACCTGGGGACGTGAGAAGGGGGCGGGAAAGAGCCAACGCCCTGTGTGTGACTGAGATTAGAACCTCTGCAGTAACTGGGCGGGAACCTATATTTTACTAACATTTTTGCAAGCTCAGAGATAAATAACTTCCAAATACAAGTAAAGAAAGATTATGTACCATTTCAACTTCCTTGTTTCTCACATGAAAACTTTTTTCGTTGTTATAGAAAGTGGTGGTGTTATGGGACAATTTTCCTTTCATCTCATCATTTCTTTATTGCTGTTCTTCTACGCTCTTCTTTAACATTCCTTGATGAAAAAAATATATCCTAACAAACGCTATTTTCTGGAACGTTACACTTTCTGGTTTTTTTTTTTTAACACTATAGAAAATATTAAGGGCAAAACATAAACTTGTTGAGTTTCATGGAAAAATTAGAACAGAATATCTAGGAACTATTTAAGAATGCAGGTTACATTAATCTTTGTTTAAAAATACCCAAGTTTAAAT